>VOMN01113441.1:0-10649 GCA_014899125.1 Orchestia grillus | reverse complement strand
GAAGCAGATCTGTCCCATAGGGAAAAACTTTTTCAAAAATGGGACGTTCCCCTTAACCATGATAACATGACTGTCTTCCAGATCTTTGTATACTCAGCAGTGTTGATTTTGAGGAGGCGCGATTTTACCACTGGTTGCAGCACTACCAAACACTATGTCGGAGGCCGGATTTTCGCTTTCCGTCTTTCAACGCCTTCTCCAGCCTCTAAATTTGTTCCGAAATACAGTCCTTCTGGCATACTTAGCGGCTGTTGCTATAGTAAATTCACGGCAGGTATGATATAATTTTAAAATATCAGTTCTGAACTTCAGTTCCACACTAGTAGCCACTATTTTTACTTATGAAACTCAGAAATCTACTTTTACATCACTTTAGTTTAGATTTTTTTAGTCACAAATAATACCTGGAAAATAGAAAAGTAGTAATAGTAGTAGCAATCCCGGTTTAGAAAATAAAAAGGTAGTCGTAGTAGTCGTAATATTGGTATAGATCGTAGCGCTTCAGTGACCCACACTATGTCGCACCAAAAGAGAAGGGATGATGTAATATGGGCTGTAAAAAAGGGGATTCTATGCAAAAAGTTCGTTCCCATGAAGGATCCCCTGCGCATTAAAACTACAAATTAAAATTGAAGAGGAAGAGAAGACCAAACAGAGATCGCGAAGAAAGTGTGAAAATTAGGGGAACTAAATTTGAATAAAATATAGAATTCAAGAAGACGTGTAGCTGAGGTAACCTAACAATGCCTCCATGACGCCAGTCCCCATTATATACGATAGACAAACATAACTTACCTAACTTAACTATTGCATATCCTATGCTCCCTTAGGAGGGGAATTGGAAAATTATTATTTCAAATCGTCTCAATTTATAGTTCATGCTCTGTACGTATAGATACATGGTATGCTCACTAGATTTCGCGATTAATTTTGATTATTCTAGAAGTTACATCCAGATCATTGCAATTTTTATCGCACAAAAGGTTTTTCGCAAAAATTTGTACCGAAAAATCGTCGTATTCAATTGCAGGAACAAAAACTTGGGAATGTAAAATTCCGGAATGCTAGTCTGGGTTCAGAACAAATGATTTCAACCGGTTCACGCACTCGGCCTGGTTCCAAAATAGCATGATATGTATAACAGTGTGATATGTCTCGATTATTTAGTGATATTTAATTGGTCAAACAACGAGGAGCATTTAAAATTCAGCACATATTTGATATATGTTTCAAAATTTACTTTAAACAAAACATCTTCAATTAAAATTGACAATTCAAAATAGGGAGAAAGTGTCACGCGAATTTTACTTCATTTGGAATGGCAGAAACCCAAACCAGAACATTTTTGCTAGATTAAAGTAGACGAATAAGTAGTTTGTCGAGAGGGGCAGATGTAGGAGCTCAGATAGTGTACAGGTTTCGTTGCCACATTGCAACATGACATTTTACAACATTGACTCTTCTAGTGGAGATAATACGCAGGCTTTTAATTTCTTTTGATTTACGCAGGCATTTACAAGCGTACCCAGGACGATGTCTGTGAGGCACAAATGACAATGATAAGGAACGGAACGTTTCTTACATAATATTCCAGCTTGATCATCCCTTGTTTAGGTCCCCCCTCATCGACAACTCTGGTTGAACAGTTATCTAAAAACGAATTGTATTGAGTAATAGAGTTATATAATCATTTCAATATATTTTACTACGACCTCTACCAATAAAATCGAAAATGTGTAACACCCTGGCATTTATTGGGCCTGTATATAATTGCATAAGAATGCTACCTAATTTAGCCATTGTACTGTACTACGTAAGTAATGGGTTATCAACAGTCCAGCGATAAAGCCTTTAGAGCACTCCTAACACACGCAAAATTTTAGAGTTTTTTTAAAACATTTTTAAATCCTCAAAGTCCCACCCCTGATTGCATACAGTAATCAATTTTTTCACAGAAGATACAAGCGCCTAAGTATTGAGCCCTGTAAATTAATCGCTAGTTAACCTGGAGTATAGATTGCTATACTAAACATTGATTGCTAATTGGGTCTGGGTCTTTTCAGAGTGGTCAATAACTTTCGATAGTGAAATTCTGACCACAATTACGGTTGATTACCCTGAGTTTTAGGCCTCATCTGTAAGAACGTTCCGGTATCAGCGAAGGCGGTACAGTAGAATGCAAATATAATGTAAATACCTCATCTATTACGTTCCCGTTTGGTGCTCGAAGGTGAAGGTAGCTATCGTCCACTGATTTATTTCTTGAATTTACAAATGAACCTCGTGCAGAATGCTTTAGATACACCATTTTCAAAGCGCAATGTCGAATTTAGCTTTGAAGTTTAAAACTGCTGGAATGCACTAAGATAGAATACTTGTGAAACACGCACAGATCTGTAAATATAAAGAAACTGCAAATACGATCAGCTTCTATTGACTTTCAGGCAGAAAATAAAACTTACACAAAACTTTTTCCTGCAACCCGTATGTCGAAAATGTCGAACCACTGGGAAGGATACGAGCAAAATGGTTTTTAGAACGCTGGATCTCATTTAACCTTAAGTGATTAAAGTAAATACTTTTCATCAAAATTTTGTACCATTCATACACTCATATGCTGGAAGAGATAAGTATCACCTTGCATGTAGGTCAAGGCTCGCCCTGGTTTCCTACTGTGGTTGCGCCTAACAAAAAAAAACCTCAAATTATTCTCCTGTGAGTTTTATTGACCTATCCTTGACCTGACCTTTCTATTAATATTATCGATCCATTTCCATCACATTGGTTCCGGCTGACGAATGAAACGTTCTTTTCATTTTTCTCATGCAGGTTGTCCCACAGAGCACAGAGGATTGATTTTAGTGTCGTATGAGCGTGTAGAGACCCGTGAGAAAATCTGAACGTCCTCCTTTGCACTACGATTTATCGATGAATCCAACAAAACTTATTAACACACCAATTACAAATTTTATTCGTACTACGACGCTAAAATATCATCGTGCATTATACAACGATACTTGACTGTACAAATACTGGGCCAGACAGTCATTACCTATGCAGTAAAATCATTTTACACCCTGACGGAGTTTGTAACTTTCAGGAAAGACCATACTCTAGAATGATAAAGCGCTTCTGATGGTGTCGATCCTTGAAATCTGTTGTATCAATAGCATCGATAAGCCCCAATTTTGAAAAAAGTTAAAAATGATGATAATAACTTAAATGAGTGGATTAAAAAATGGTTCAGTGAATGGAACCAATAATGGTCACTTCTATTGATGATCTTCCTTGCAGGAAACCAAAAATTCAATGGAATTTCAATAGGTTTCTGACTGAAAAATGTTCAGAACTTAATGGTCATTACTTACTATACCAGACACCAGTCAACAGTCCGAATGAATTCACGAGCATATTCAGTATAAGTCGGAATAATAATTAGAGACATTCTGTAGTTGAGATGTGAAATGGGGGCAAGATATACTGTACATATAGTATTTTTAACGGTAACAATGTGTTCTCTCTAGTTTTCAACACAACTCATAAAAACTATTAACTAATTATACTGCACTTCTTTCGATCTTGTTCTCGTGACTTAAAATAGCACTGTACAATATAACAGAGCTGCATTTCGGTTTGAAACCTCCCACTCCTCGCAAGAGAACGTACAAGGCACGACGGGCCATACGGGTCTCTGTTATCGTGGCTTGCAGCATCTGATGGGCAACCTTTACGCACAGATCGCGAGATTGCGCGAGTGTCACGATTGCGATATTGGGAGCTAAAAATTTCATTCATCTCGATTAAAACTTTCAGTATTAGAGTATCGATTGTCTAAGTGACGGATCATTACATTTGATCAGCTTACGATCAGCTTACATAACAGTGTGAGCTGGTACTCAGAAACTCAATTTTAGTGTAAACAAGGGTATGTACTCAGAGAACTTTACGTTCTTCAGAACTCGTATTCTTGAGCTAGTAAAAAAAAGCGATTTGTAAAACACCCTATAATATCAGGATGTAGAGTAATTTATGATCATGCTCATGGCTTCAAAAATCTTGGAAAATGATACATTTCTTAAGTTCAACTGAACGAAATTTATGCCACAAAAACAAGTAAACTCTTAGATCTGACCAAGTCTTGTGAATTCACAAAGTAAAGTAAAATTTTGTCGTATAGGAATAGTTGCAGAAGAACCTAAATATCATAGTAGGAACCGAACAGGTTCTAAAGACAAATTGTAGTAGAAAAACATGTGACCTTTGTTCTTACCGTCACGGTGCAACTCAATCAACACCCCCTATGGCTGTTTTGATAAAAATGTCGGTTGTATCTTTCAAAGAATCATTGGCCGTGGAAGAACAGCCATTAGGAAAGCGATATTATATTTTTAGATGAAGATAAGATTTAGCATTCATCTTCTAATGGGAGTTATTATATCCAGCAGTAACCAAAAGAAACATTCTATGCTGAAAGCAATGCATATGCTATGATGTGTAGAAAAGAGTGAGCAATGAGATAATGAACTATACGGTAAGATTCTTTTTATCCATTTGTTGTTTTGTGTCGTAGTATCAATTGCAATTATTGTGGATATACTTTCTAATGAGTCCATTGTGCGCTTCAAATAGGTCAAAACCAAAATTAAAATGTGCCGATCCACAAACTTCAAGTAGTGAAAAATTACAATAAAAGGCACAAAAATGACGTGCTCCAACCAACTTCAAAGTTCGTCAATGTGCCATGAATGAACAATGGTGACGAGCGTTAAAAACTGTAGTTCGTTTCGTATTCGTCAGTGGGTTTAAATAAATGCTCCTGAAAAATTGGCAGAATGTTACTTTAAATGAATCATCGAAAAAGATTTAATTCAGACACTTGGAACGAAAGTTAGCTATGAGTCAAATCCACAATTACGCAGTTTTTCATTTGTCTTGATACGTATACAAGACCGTAGCAAATCGTCAAGCAATGATATTTTGAGGTATTTGTTGACATCAACCACCACAATTCCCCAGCATATCGCACGATGATTTTTGTATTGGAAAAGAAACGTTCAAACGGAGCAATAACTGAATATTCGCAGGAAAAAACTATGTGGTTTTCATTCGAAGCCAAAATTTGACTAATAAACCACATAACATTGTTAATTAAGGCTTACAATCACTGTTTTGCCACCACAAATGCATCACCAAGTCCGACTAATCTCACACCGGTGACATTTTTATCTCATTGGGATTTGTTTCCTATAAAGCCATGCGTTTCGTAACTGGACGCTGAGCAACGCTTTGTTATTTCCTACCATGGGCGGCTGCACCTGCAAAGCTCTTGACTGGCCGGGGCAGTGAAAGGAAATTTTTCTGTGGGTTGTTTCCTGTTGAACTGAGGACAGACCCAGACCTAGTCCCTTTTCTGGGTCAGAGCCATGACTCACCTTTCTATTCTGGTTAACAAAGACTTAAAAATTTGGAACGCAAAACCAGCAATCGAAAACAGCGCTGTGTTCATCAGACCTAGAGTCTGAATAGGTTGCTGTAGAAATGTGAAATCTACTTGCCATTTCATGAAACAATAGGTGAGTAAAAACTGATTTATTACGTAAACAATATATTTTTCAGTATAGGTATCAATTTCTGGATAGACTCTTGGGAAAATCTGAACAGGCCTAGAAAATTTCTCATAGTATAGTGTAAGCATAAACGTATCGCATCAGATGTAATTTAAGTTACCTACTCAGTACATAAAACAAACGACTGCCGAGATATCTAAGCGAAATTAAAACAGGTGCCTCAACGAAAAACGTTTTGAATATCAATACTGATGAGATCTCTAGCTGAAAAAAAAAACAATTTCAATCGGAAGCATTGAATTTCGGCGCCAGTGCATTCGTTACTTTGCATTGTAACGCTCGAGTTCGTGTCAGGATCGTGCGCAGCGCCAGGCCCATGAACTCATTTGACTACGCGCTCTCCATGCTGGCCGGCTCAAAAGAGCAGCCAGGTTGCTGATAGTGCGGGCGTGGCCCTCAAGTTCCATCACGACCTTCCCTCTTTGCCGTGACGAGGACTCTCTTCAGTGGAGGGATCAGAGAAGCAAGTCAAGGCCGGCGCAGACGCGTAGCAGCTGCGTCACATGCTCAGCTGCGCACATTCCAGTGGCCAACAGTGAAAGAAGTTTCGCGCGGGGACGTGCGACTCAAACTGGCAGTGAAAGGATTAGCTTTCGCCGAGAGGGCAAACAACACAAGCGTTGGGAAGATGACAAGGAATCTGAACGCTAGAAAAGTGAACATTCTCAAAAGTCTTACTAGATCTTCATGCCCTTTACATTATGTCCCTCTTTTTTAAGAAATTTTTGGGCCACATCTCCGGGAGATTGTGTGAGTTAGTGCTATGTTGAGTCATCATTCACTGCAAAAACTAAGAAAGTTTATTTTTAGATGTGAGGCATTCTGTTTCATATTGGAGCAGAAGTATCAAGATGTTAAGCAAGATTATACTGTTCGCATGATTTTTTCTGTTATTTCTGGTTGTGTGTAGATCAATTACTCAAATTATGACTCAATTCAATTTAGCGTTACTCGTCATATGAATGTAAGGTAGAAACATAAATAAATAAATTACTCTATACGATACGTACTTGAATTTTGTATGTAATGAGCATGTATAAAATGTGGGTTATTTCCTATATCGGGGAGCGAAACTTGATCGAAATGTACCCAATGGTGCCTGTAAAACCCAAACGACCTCCTACCTCAAACCAAAAATCCTTGGCCTAACCCTGATGTTCATTTTCTGTGCGAGTGACGTTGTTCAGCCAGGAGCCACTAGTGCGCCTTCCCCACCGGCTTCCCACACCGGCAATTAGGACACAACAAAATAAAAACAAAGCTTTTGTGGTTCCGCAGTAAACGGTGTCGAGGTCATACGTTGATTGCTATAGGAGAGCCAATCTGCGCATCTGGAAGTATATGTACAGCAGTGAACCTCCTGTGGCTTCAGTCGCAAACCAACAGTGAGGGGTTGTGTGTGTGGCTTGACCGCAGCTGGTGCTTCACTGACATCATTGATCAGCTGTGTTCATTGTTTTTACTATTAGAGTACAGTCAAAATGCGCCCTTCGCACAGAGGACAACTACTCTCAGTAATCTTATGCTTCTATTTATTAGCAGGTAATTCTTTGGTTTGATGTGTAAATATATATCTTTTAGTTTCATTAACAAGATTGACAAAATAATTATAAATTAGAATTTAATGGCTTCCACAATATTTTTCAACGGCAGCGAAGTCTTTTGACATTTAATTCGTGAGATTTGGAACACAAACAGAACGCTTTTTCTTTCATTATGCTTTCTACGACCAAGCAAAGTTAATAAGACTGAATATAACTGCATTAAATTTCAATCTAGCTTTAGGAGTGTCATTTTACTATACCGTACTAAAAGCCCAAAATTCAATGGATCCAATTGTCATGGTGAAAGAATTTGCTCGGCATGATTCATAAGTATTTTAACTGCTTCAGTAGCTGCAAACGTATACTTCATGGCCATAGGTTATTGAGTGGAGCTCCTGTTACTCTTTAGGAACCATCAAACTGATATTACGCCCTGAAAAGGGCTCTTCAATGAAATACTAATGCACATTTTATTTTGCTCTGCTCACATGAGAATATAGAATAAAATGAACAAATGAAAAACTCCACTTATTGACGAATTTATAATTCGGTAAGGAACAAGTGGGAAAAGAAAAAACAAAGCAGTTCCACAAAATTTGCCATTTTATACTGCACAGTGCGTAGGAAAAGTCAAATAAATGCCGACCAAAACTAACTGTTCTGAGCACCTCATCCGACGTATGTACATGCGATCAGCTGCTTCAGCGCTCAGTTGAGCAGGAGCCACGTGTGATGTGCGCGCTTGTGCGCGATTGGCAACATACTTGCACGCTTGTAACGCAAGGAAACGGCATGAATGGTACTAGCTTTAAAGATATGCACGGCAAATTAGAGAAGCAAATTCCGATATCGCTTACGAAGGAACATCCGAAAATACACTAAAACGTGCTAAAACTGACTGTGAAACAAAATTTATAAACGAATGCTAAAGCGTCCATGCATAGCTTATAGACAGTATTTATATCTGATCTACAAGAAACTAAAGTTCCAGGTTAAGACAATGCATATGAGGCTCTCACGACGACCTGTATAGTTACTATGCCCACAATACCTCAGATATACTCATGTCTGATGCACTCATAACGACAAGTACAATTTCTCTGCCTGCCATGCTCACTAGTCTTCTAGACTCGATGCATAGCGAAAGCTGTGCCATGCGACCGAGTGATATAATGAGTCTGTAAGGTTAGTGGGGCATATAGTGCGTCCCATCGTACACGCGGCTGCCACTTTCACTCTCGCCAACGTCAGCGCTACTCTCATGAATCTGATGCGCGAAATAATTTTCCACTCACAAATGATTTCAAATTACTGATAGAACAACTTCAATTCTTAATGAAGACGAGGTATAATATAGGCGCTCTCGCTCACTGGGTGTGTTTCATATAAACCTATTCTTTAATCAATGATGATCCTTTCACAGAGTTCAACCTGAAAAATAAGTTCATTTCATGACCAAACCTTGCTGCACATGCATTTAATTTGGAATTTTAAAAATCAGTGGTGTGATAAAACGGACTTTCAATTTCAATCTCTGAAAGATTTCTCCAGAGTAGAATTCAAGAATAAAAAATTAATCTTAGTATCAAAAGCTGTACTGGAAACTCATTCCGAAAACTAATTTGCTAAGGAATAATTTTCAGTCAATAAATTTTGATGGAAATTGCATTTGTGCTTTTAGATGAGAACAATATAGATATTACGTTTCTCTATTTTTATTGTTTTCTCTTCTAGGAGCCAAGTCACGCAACCCCGATCGAAGAAGTAGCCCGCATCGAAAGTACGTTAAAATCAACGAAGAAATGTCGAATCCACAACCAGTTCCCGAAAACCTGGAGCCGAACACCAATGAAAATGCAGACTCAAGATCTGCGAGAAAAATTCACTCGAGTGATGTCGACGACACGAATAATTTTCTTTCTGCAAATGAAAATGACGTTGGTGTTGGTGACAGTTCCAGTCTCGGCTACAGAACGGGCGGATACCCAAAATTTCCCCTGAACGAAGCTTACTCCATTTCTCCTGGAGCTCATTACATGCGCTCCACACCTAAGGGATGTGGGGAACGAAGAGTTTTTCATGACTTAGAAAAGAAAGCTCTCCAACCCTCTGGCAGAATCATCGGAGGATCATCAGTACCTTACGGGGCCTATCCTTGGACGGTGAGCGCCCTAATTAAACAGCTGTGAATTTTTTATTATAAGATATGTAGTTTATTATTTTCATTCAGTCGACGAAATCCCTTGGTGAATCTATTTTTGAATGTGATTGTATCATGTCAGAGAGGGTGCTATTTCGTTTGTAAATATCCGTGTTTATTGGGTCGTTTACAATTGTTTCAACAGCATGCCGAATAACTAAAAATAAATTATAACAGAAATTGCAAATGTCCAACGTAAATTGTTTAAGAAGCACCTACATCAAACCATCAAACTGTATTCCAGGCTTAAGAATAGCTTTAGTTGATGTGCCATCAGAGTCCCATACCGGTTGCAGGCGAATATGGAATTGAAATACGGCGAGAAGAGCCACCACCACTGCGGAGGTGCAATCATCAGCTCACATCACGTGCTGACGGCCGCCCACTGCGTCAAGGGCTTCAAGACATCCGAGTTTTCCATCAAGGTGGGCGACGACAGCCGCTCTGCTCATGACGAGGACGAGCAGACCTTTGACATCGACAATTGGATCATCCATCCGATGTTTCAGCAAGGTAATGAGAGGGTAGCAAACTCTGTTATTTTTACTAATCTTTTTTTAAAGTCGGTTACTAGCTTTTTTCTGGTGCAATTAGAGACTTGTAATACTCTGAACTACGAATATAAACCCCGCAAAAAATGTAATATGGTTATACAGGGTGTTTCAGAGTTCTCTGAACAAACTTAAACATGTTTGTTTCGGGGAAATGAACACACTTCACTGTCTGGAGGTACATCTGAAAATGCTTAGTTAAAAAGTTACGGAGACTTGAAAATTAAAACGCGTTAGTAGGAAAATAAAAAATCAAAGTCAGAAAAACTTTATTATTATGAACGAACAGTACAGAGTTCGAAGGTAGGTTATATATTCACAGTGGGTGATCGAAATTCCGTCCGTCTGCTGTGATGCATGTGTGGAAGCGTCCTTAGGCAGCATGATTGTCGAACTCACGCGAAGACACCAGGAATTTCAGCAATCCTTGCAGAATCGTCAATAATCCTGTCGATGACATTTTCTTCTGATAAAAGTGGTGTTTCGTACACCAAACCCTTCAGGTGTCCCCAAACATAGCAATCTAGTCGCGCCACGTCGGGAGGCCTTGGTGGCTAGGAGATGGTTCCACCACAACCAATGCAGCGGTTTGGATACGGATCATCCAAGGACTACCTAACAAAATCGAGACGTGTGCCGGAGTACCATCATGTTGGAACCACATTCCTCTGCGGTTGGCTAAAGCCCCGTCTACACTATCAAACTTTCCATCAATCATGAACACGTC
>VOMN01113440.1:0-20272 GCA_014899125.1 Orchestia grillus | reverse complement strand
CCCAGCGAATGGCGATGTTGTGCCCAGCGAATGGCGATGTTGCCCCCAGCGAATGGCTGTGCCCAGCGAATGGCGATGTTGTGCCCATCGAATGGCGATGTTGCCCCCAGCGAATGGCTGCGCCCAGCCAATACCTTATCGATAACCAGTCCCAGCTTGGCGGCGATGTCGAGGGAGTCTGGGCCTCAGGGACCAATGCCCGGGAGGCCGAGGCTCTTCTCTGGACCGGGCAGTGGGTAGATGAAGGCCTTTTTTCCGAGTCTGTCTCGCAGAACTTCAAACCCTGATAAATACGAGCAAATCGGCGGGTTCTTCTTCTCGTAGTCGCACACATAAGGATCGTGTATCAACATCATTTCTTATTTCCTATTGCACCAAACCTTTGCTAACATTTTATACTATATCCTGAGAAACGTTAGCCTGTAGTTTCATCCAACTCTTTATATTCAGTTTGTACTAGGTACATACGTAAAATGATATTTGCAGTGACATGTAATTTCAATGGAAACGATGTTTTTCACACGAATGAGTCTATGAAACGACATTGCATACCCTCATAAATATTGACCACAATTTGTGATAATCGCTAACTCTATTTTCTCCTCGATTACCATAATCTATTTATTGACAAACATTTTGAAATTTGTTTGACTTCTGGATATCTGCACCGTAGTCAAATGCCAAGAAGTCAATCCTATTTCAGCACTATTACTTCCAGAAGTGTTCTGTGATCGTCCCGGTCTCATATTTCAGGCCCCCCAGTGACTTCATGTTCTCGCTCACCTTTCATTTCTCGGTAGCAGGAATAACTTATTCAACATCCAGAAAAAATATTTAGCAGAAGTTAAACAGAAACGGTAACGGGACTCGTGGAATTAGTTGCAGCTGCGGTGGAAGACGTGGAGATCGTCATGAATATTGAGTCTCAGTAAAGATAATTTCATTGTTAAAACTTTTTCTTTTCTGTCCCTGCCCCAGTCTTTCCACTGGAATCGTACCTTTGGATAAGTTGAAACAAATCTATTAACTTGAAATTCAACTTTAATCAAGACCGCTAGTTCCAGTTTCTCTTGCATGCAAGTATTGGAAGGAGCTGGAGTCGCTGTACGGACTAAATGGGAGGCCCCTCTCTCCCTTCATGCAGCAAATGCGTTCAAAGTTTTACGGGTAAAATGAAACCGTGCTCGCAAAACGCAAATGTGAGAGCTCTCCAAACTTCTGTACTAAGAATGGGAAATGCCGTAAGAGGAAAAATAAGGCAGAGTGGCAATTAAAATTTTTTTTAGATCGTCTCAGAATTTTCTCATGGCTTCCACTGACGCTGAAACGCAAGGGTGAGCTTGTAAAAATCGAACTGCTCCGAAGTTTTACGTTTCTGTGAAATTGACCTCATTTGAAAAAACTTCTCCGAGTTGCATGCCTGCTAAACGTAGTCACAATTTAAACGATCAGACTTTACACGCTTGGGACCTTCAAAAGCATTGTCACACTCGAGAATATTGAAGCTGTGCTTCATTGTGTTCTTGAATGTTGCACTTAAGCTCCTGAAAGTTTGGAGTGTAATTTGACCAAATTTCTTTCAGAGTGTGTTTCTGATACGCCATTTCCCTTCCAAAAGTCGCCTGGATTGTCCATTAAAATCTTGCGTGAAAGTTTCGCCTTTGGATTCGCTCATGACTTGAGTCTGACGAAATTTTCACACGTGATAGGACTCAATCTATACAAAACAAAGAAGGAGTGAAGTTTTTAAAGATGACTGCATGAAGAGTACAGAATTGTACCTGAAGAGTACAGCAAGGAGAAACAATAAACTAAGGTATGTCGAGCATACTCCGTACCCTGCATACGGTATGCTAATTTCGTTGGAAATATTTTCAAGAGTAAAGAAATCATTTTTTCTCCCCTTTTAAAGTACAGAAATTTTGTGCCGGAACAAAATTAGGAAATCATTTCTCAGATTCAATACAGTGTTTGCCACGCCAGTGTCACTGCATACGTGCTCATTATGGGCGGGTCCTGAACAGTGCCAGCGTAATGACGGGTGGAAACTGGCACCCTGCCCTGGCATCGAGCAGAGTGAGCACTCTATGAGCTTCAGTCGATCTCTTTAATGTAAGAAAAACTTTCAAGAGCCATGAATTCTTCCTCTGAGCTCATAAGTGTATCAAGGAATATTACTGGCCCATCAAGTTCACAATTTGTTTCATAAGATATAATGAGTTTTCTGGGTTGTGTTATAAGTTCTATATGGTCGCCTGTTGAATAATTTGTGAAGTCAGCGAGGAGTGGGTAGATTCCAATAAGCTGGAATCTTCCCGATCCCAGTTCATTAAAAAGCCTTGCGAATGCCAGCACTGACATAAGAAATTACTATTTAGTGCACAATTACATGCACCAAAATAAACTTTACGAGGCTGGAGACTTCACAGAAAAACACGGAGCTACGCTTCGATTTATGAGAATTTGCTACAACATTTGAATACCAAACAAAATTGTAAAATGGAGAAATCAGACTATTATCCCTGAACTACTAGGTTTTCCACAAGAATTTTCAAATTATTTTCCTTTCGCAATCTTGCAATCAGTTGAATAATACTAATCACAACATACATATTGCTGTTCTTAAAAAATATGAAATTCTGCTAACGATTTGACGTCTAGTCAGCTATAATCAATAACATGCATAAATTAAACGCCATTGTTCACCACATAAAATTCCCAATAATACTCGTAAATGTTTATTGCAACTAAGTGTCTAATATGTTCAGTAGTGCTCCCACAAAAGTTTGAAGTCGAGCTCAACTTTTGGTAAGAAATTTCAGAACAGTACGATCGTAAATGCAAAACAGCGTCCAATATCCATGGGCCCGATGGCAGTCAGGGACCCGAGGGAGCGACACATGGTGGTGCAGCAAAGTCTTCTCTTCAGCTAGTAAATGGCTGCGATTTGGTCGCTTTCTCCTTCCAATATGCAAACTTGAAACATTCCGGTGGAATAATGGAAAATATTTAAGACGGATAAAAACTGTAAGTCATTCATCGCTGGCCCTCCTGGACCTGTCACAGCGTGTCATTAAAGGCATGGTAAAATTTCGATTCCCACATGGCTCCATTAAAAATAAAAGTTTCAAACGTAATTGTTAAACGTGGCAGGCACCACTTCTACGCAGAATGGCATCTCGTAGCGCGTCCGTAGAGCCTCATGGAACGCCGGTGTCAAGATAAGATTTCCTCAGCCCAAACTTTTATATATTTTTCCATTATATATCTGGTACTACATTCGCTATTTATCAAAAATGTTCGAAAGAAAAGCAAACATGGATGCTGAATGAATAGAAAGTGATGAAAAATTTACAGTACGCCAATGATTTTTGTATACAAAATATTCCCAATGAGTGAAGTGCAGAGACGGCCTCTGGTGTGAGGCACTCAGGTAGGAGACACAGTCATCAATGTAATGCAGGTGTAATGTAAAGTACAGCAGGTGTAATGTAAGGTACAGCAGGTGTAATGTAAGGTACAGCAGGTGTAATGTAAGGTACAGCAGGTGTAATGTAAGGTACAGCAGGTGTGATGTAAGGTACAGCAGGTGTAGTGTAAGGTAGAGCAGGTGTAATGTAAGGTACAGCAGGTGTAATGTAACGTATAGCAGGTGTAATGTAAGGTACAGCAGGTGTAATGTGAGGTACAGCAGGTGTAATGTAATGTACAGCAGGTGTAATGTAATTTACAGCAGGTGTAATGTACAGCAGGTGTAGTGTAATGTACAGCAGGTGTAATGTACAGCAGGTGTAGTGTAATGTACAGCAGGTGTAATGTACAGCAGGTGCAGTGTAATGTACAGCGGGTGTACAATCCGACCGGCCCTGATTGACTCACATACGAGCGCAGAGTGAACTGTAAACACTTCGGTAAAACGTTTTCCATGCAGGCAATTTAGTGTCTTATTTCACTTAAAAAAGAGTGTCTAATTAAGTCTACACAAATCCGCTTGGGAAAATTGTCTAGTTAAGTCTACACAAATTCCGCTTGGGAAAATTGTCTAATTACGTCTGCATCAATATACGCAAAACTAGTAAACTAATTGACACTAAATACAAGGGTGATTTGTAATGTCATGGAATAATCAATATTTTAGTACATAGTACAAATGTAAACAATATGGAACCGAATGGTGTTTAGGGTTTATAATAAACGCAGCTGTTGCATTTCTATGATCCTCATCTGAAGACTCTCTGAGGGTGTGTTATTGAAAACTCGTTGAAATGATACAGCAATTAGTTATTTTAATGTTATTTACATAGAATCATACATCATTTGTAACATAGATTGACTACATCTTAAGACTTATAGCTCAAAGAAATAATGCACAGTGTACATGATGCTCACTACGCTTGTGCTCCAAACACTTTTTTCATTTCTGTAGTAATGGAAACGTTCGTCGCACTCGCACTGAAGCGTAATTTATTTAAAAATATTATGCCTCGCTTACTAGGAACGTGAGCGTTCACTTAGAAATATTGCGTTACGCTTTCTAGGGCCATAAGAATTTACTGTATTCAGCTAAGCTCACACGGGGCGGGAAAATTCATGTAGAATTATTGCGCTACGCTTGATAAAGACATTAAAATTAATGTAGAATTATTGCGCTTCGCTTCCTAGAGACTAGAATTCATGTAGAATTATTGCGCTACACTTGCTAGAGACATTAGAATTCATGTAGAATTATTGCACTACACTTGCTAGAGACATTAAAATTCATTAAGAAACACTGCCCTACGCTCACTAGGGACTTGCAAATTGACTATAGGGAAACATCGCGAGAAGACCAGTTCGGACCTTTGGACACTGGCGATGCGCACCCGTCAGGGCACCCAGCAACCTCCCAGGCTGGCCGTCCTCGCGCAGTCGGCCACAGCGAAGCCGGTATGCCGGCAATGAGTGGCGCCATTTAATTAACGGAGAGAGCAGACGTGTTGTGCGCTCACAGCAGATAAAGTAGACAAGCGCCAGTGGCGTCAGCAGGACCCCCAGTTCGACTGTTCTGTAGAATGGAGGCTGTGAATTCGGGTCACATGCATCTGTGTTTACCACCGACAACTACTCTCGAATATATTTTGTGGTTCCTTAAAAGTTCAACAGGGGCCAAAAACGTGCGTCATGAAGATATATTTGTCAACGCACGCGTTTCGTTTCGCTTTATTTGTCGCAGATCAACCAGAACCACCCGAGGTAGTAACTTTCAATCATTTTTGCCCAGACGCTGGTGCGCTGAGAATTCCCTTGCGCTAAGTCAAATTGTAGAAGTAACTTGAACGTTATAGAAGTCATTTCAGGTCTTAAGAGTGTCTGAACGAGACTGTAACGACTGCTTTACAACTACGTGGGCCTCGCTGATGGACCATCACAGACGCACGTGCCTCTGGCCCCGGGAATTGCGTCTGCCGAGCTACGTCAGAAAAAGTCAGAGCGACGCACCTGAGCCAGAGCTCCGTTGCAGGGGAGGTGGGCACACACATTTAGGGCTGACCGAGGCATTTGAAGCTCGAAGCCTCAGGGTACGCATCGTAAATGTGCCCTTGTGACTGTTGGCCAGTTCAACACTGATGTACTCCAACTTCATTGCTAATTTCAGGTTTCGATGGAAACTTGTTCTCATCTCATGATAGGCGAATTGTTCATTATCTTTCAGTTCCCAACATTGCGTCCATTGCATGCCTTTAATGCATTGAAAATTGAACATTTTCGTACAGAGCAAACCTGAAAATTTAAAAAACTCAATCGATTGGACGTCTCTCGTCGCTGCATCGCTGTAAGAAACTCGAGCGAAGGCATGGGACTCCAGCGCACATTTGTGATGAGTTATTTCCAGGGCATTTATAGAGCAAGCGGTCTAGTATAACTCAATACCGCGTGTGAAATAGCGACCACACACCTGCCCAATGAAAATGTGTACCTGTGACACGATTCATGGTCTGAAATGGGATATTTTGAATATCCTAATTTTATTAATTACCAATTAAAAGCTCGTATATATGACCAGGCAATAGAGTTTCATTCAGTTTAGTGTTTGAGTCATTCTTAAAAGTGGGATTGAACACATGGTCTCTTCTTTTTCTCTTATTTAAATATGAATCACAAAGGGCTTAGCGGTCGATCCCAAAACAGTGGATCTAAACAATTTCCAGGAATGCAAGCTTAGAATTAGCTTTCAAATCCTCTAAAAAATCCTCCGATTCAATTCGGCCTTTACAGCTCTCGGGACGACCATTTGTCTCGTGCGTATTGGAAGCTTTACTCCTGATCAGCTAACGAGTGTGGAAATTGATCTTCATAATTACGGAAAAGCCTAATACGAGTGAGCGGGAACTATATTTCATAACATTTCTGTATTGTGTAAAACAATACAGTTTCGTCGGGAGTTTGTTCTATAACATCGAGGCTTGATACCGTTTACCATTCATAGTCAATTTTCATTCGTGCGGAATGCTACCAAAAATCCCACCTGTGATAAAAGCAATTTGAATTGTACTGACGTACAATCGAAGCGTCCAAAGCGCTTGAGCAGCAGATTACGAATGATTCTATGTACATCTGGGGCATATAAAATATAATAATTCAAATTGTGAAACGAAACCCTGATCTTCTGAATATAAAAAGTGCTTATAGTTTTACCGAGACGCTGCGCTCGCATCTGCTTCAAAACTGCTGTTGCTGCAATGAGGACGACGAAGAAAAGTTGTTTTGCTGAAATGTTCGAAGCTCAAAAAGAGTAAAAATGCTATTCGTTTTGAACCTTCGGACACAAGAGTTACTTACTACCCTTATTTGTAAATTTTACGTTAGTGTATCGAGCTGCAGCCGTTATGCAGATCACACATCGTAATTTCTGCTAGACATAATAAGATGTTTCAGTGATCAGAGCTATTTCATATGCAAACGATAAACGTCATCAATGCCGAACAAATGAAAACATTGAAACTCGTAAATCCAAACAAACCGACTCTTTTACACTCGCTCGACCCTCCCGCCTCGCAGAGAAAAAGTTGGATAAGTCACAAAGTGGGGAAGCAGACTGCAGATGTCACGTTTTCATCGATGTTTTCTCACTTGGCGAACAGGGAGTAGAATATAAAAGCTCTTGTACAGGGTGTCATACAATTTAATTTGTCCGAGAACAGATTTTTCGAGAGCTCACTTCAAGCAAGCTGCGACTGGCGTTGCCAATTGAGCGACGCAATGAAAAGTTTACCGTCGCTCAAGGTAGGCACGGACGATCGTGTTCATCCCGGCTCAGCGTCGGTCCTCTGGTGCAACGTTGAGAAACTCATTCTTTATTCCCTTCAAGAATTCCTTTGAAAACATGTGCATAGATATACATAACGCTTCTTCGTTCTATGTAGTTTCCCGTTACAGAAGAATATGATGAATTAGATTTGAAAAGACCTCTCGAGAAAATTACGAAAATCATTTCATAGACGCATTAGTATTCTTTATTTTAAAACAAGTTTCAACAAACTTGAAATCCGGACTGACAGATGAATGAGTTCTGATTTAAGATTTGTACATCCATTTATTGGGTTACAATAATTTTCTAAGTAAAATAAAATCTTCACTTTCTTTTAAACCTATCTGATTTCATTGGAAGTGACCATCGATTGCGAGACAGCCTGTATTGTAGAACACTAGAGGTAGGAAAGTAGCTTGTTTGATGGGTCGCTAACTCGAAGTATTTTTGGCGTGTTTGGACAAATTTTACTGGACCTAGTACACCATTAAATTTTTTTGTAGGAATTGAAACTAAAATCGGAGTTTTATAATATATGATCGAGTTTCTAAAGACATATGGTATCATCGGCTTAGTCGTAGAGAGTAAAAGATGAATTAAAAATTTCCTTGTTGAGTTTTTGTTATATCGTGATGATTACCACAACTTAATAACATCAAAATTGGCATCACAAATAGAAAATGAGTGAAGCATTCGCAGAATAAAATACATATTATTCCCCTGACGTTGATGAAATCTATCTAAAGTATACAATAGTAAAACAAGTTCATGGTTTTTCCAACAGGCAATTTCAATGAGCACTCAACATAGCTTTCGAGCAATCCTATCTTTTTGATCAATCAGATGCAGTTCAGCCCGTCTATGTGGACAAACACACAGAAACACACGTCCGAGCGCGCTGTTCGAGCTTTAGAACGTGTGAAAATCAATATGACATCCATCTCAATCGGGGCTGTCAAGGGCAGAATATGTGCCCGCAAAGCTTCACAGAGGAGTCGAGCAGCTATCGTTTTTCGATATGAGCGAAGGAAATTTGATGCAGGGGCCAGCACTTGCAGCGCGGCCACCGCAGGATGCTGGCTAGACGAGGACGTCCTGCCACCCAGGACATTTGCTTGCGTCTCAATTCAAATGAGAGAAAGTTCTCAATTACCAGTGAACAACAATATGCTGCAAGCCAGTAGTTATCAAGCGCTTCAACTTAATTTAGAGGTGGACAACCATTGAGTGTCACTGGATTTGCTATTCGTTTTAATTGCAAGTCAACAAACGTTCCCCAACTGTTCTGCTTTTCTCGTACATGGCTGGTCTGCAGCTCGAAATACCCTTAGGACGTACCATAGCTAGCTAGCTTGTAACAGTATCATTATACTTGCAGTCATAAATGAGTCTCTTGCCAACACTCGAGCTTCCTATTGATTAATTAAATTATTACTGAAAACGCTGAAAAAACTCTTAGTTGACATGTAACACAAAATTTCGAAGGAACTTGCTACCCATTCACTTTTCTCATCAGCTTCATGATAATTCTGATAACACAGCCTCAAAACAGTTCAATGTGTTCGAGTAATGTTAGAACCGTCTTCTTTAAATAAAATTTTCCCGAGGCATGCAAACAAAGTCAGTGATCTTAATTCCACGAAAATTTAGCTGGGAAGACATGTTTTGCACATAGCCCCACGTATGTTGTTCATCTTTGGATGATATTAGCAGCAAGCGAGCTGAGCGGGCAAGTTCTAATGAGCCAAGTTGGGCTGCCGCGCACTCAGTCACGCGTCCCGCCACCGACCGACCAGGCAGCCATCAGTCATCAGGGCAGACCAACTCCAGCTTCACGTGTGAGATGTCTCTTGCATGTAGGAAATAATGTCTAATTTATGTCCAGACCATTAGAAGCTCATGAAGGACCTCGACCTGTTTTGTCCTATTTCCTTAATTCAAACTTCAAGCCCACAAACGGTATAGAAGCAGATCTGTTAACTTGAGCCATTTTGTTTCATGGGATTCCATAGTTACAGAAAATTATATCTGGACCCTGATTTGCTCCTTTGTCTTCCAATTTGGATTTTTAGACCTGAAAATTTTATTTCAAAAAGATTTAGTTTTGCTACATAATATACCTATTACTCAGTACATATTAAAAACCTTTAATGATCATGATTTGTCATTTGTCGATCATCTAAAAATTAAACTGTATCATCCTAAAAAATCCGAAATTACACATTCTAGGAAGATTCTGTGAGCAATTTTTAACATTTAAACTAGGATTTTAGTACGTTGAAAAAGTACCTGAATATCGATCTCTCCGTGTTGTTCTCAAGCAAAATATTGAATTTTTTTTAACACTTTTCAAATCTTAATACTTTATGCCCTGAAATTTGTACCAGTGCGAAAGGCTTAGTGCCTATAATTGCACTAGTCAGAACAAGTTCCAGCTTGATGGGCTCCATGGTGTAGTGGTGAACGTGATGGCCTCACANGCATCGAAGTGACAGCCGAGGAGACAGGGGCATGTGAGTCGCTGCTGTGGCGCATCCCCAGCGTAGCCGCCCTCTTTCATATCAAGGGGCCTATGCTGCGCGCTGTCAGCGGCCGCCTAAATTCGTAAGCATCCTTGTTCGTGTGCATACCTTGCACAGAGCACACTCGTGCACGTATATACCTAGCACAGTGTACATTTGTGCGTGTACCAGGCAGAAAGTACACTCATGCATGTACCAGACACAAAGTACACCCACGCAATATTTGTCTGCACATATTCCAGTAATTGTGATGGCAAAGACGTGGTAGTATCTCCATTAAAATTTGCTAACAAAGTTCAACGCAACATCTCTCGTGTAATTTGAAGGTAGATGCAATCAGCAGTTATTCACCGCGGGAAGGCCCCACAAACCCATTAAAAATCTCCTCAGAACAGTACACGAGCTCGTGGCAAACTCTACGTGAGGACTTCAACGCTCTGTGGGGAGGTGCACATGCCCTTTGATTACGCAAGCGTCGACTTTCTTTGTTTTGGAGCACAGGAACTAGAATGATGGAGAATTGGAACCCTTTTCTATTTCTGTTTAGCTGCAGCTATCATTCTTCCTTTTTTTGAGGCATGCACAAGCATTCGCTGACTTGTCCATTTTTTAGCCAACAGCTTTATTTTTTCTTACGAAGTCATTTCCCAATTGACAAACGTAAGCGACCTTCTAAGTCAATGTCTGGAGTGAAGTGTGAGTCTTTTCCGCCGTTGCCTCGAAAACCTTCTGTCTTTGGGTAAAAACTGAGTCTATTGCAATCTTTATGATGTTTATCAATTCATACGTTCCGATCTATGAACCAATAATTTGAGCTAAGTTCTTGAAACTTCAATCATAAACGTGAAATGGATTTAGATTCTTTCAGAAAATTATTTAGCTATCATGGCTATAACTTTCACAGCAAACGATAATGATGAGATCAAAGAGATAGATATGTATATAAGCATTGGAAATTGTTCCATTTCTCCAACTCGGAGTGCTTATTATCAAACATATTTTCTGCACAGAGAAAGAATAGCATCGAAAACGTTAGACTTGTAAGCGTGCATTTCTCAAAACGGTTTAACTGACGGCCAATGAGAGC
Source organism: Orchestia grillus (assembly GCA_014899125.1). Taxonomy (NCBI): domain Eukaryota; kingdom Metazoa; phylum Arthropoda; class Malacostraca; order Amphipoda; family Talitridae; genus Orchestia; species Orchestia grillus. Next base: position 9,375 of record VOMN01113440.1, on the reverse strand, counting down.
ACGGTCGCAGCGCATCGCATTGCTGTGCACATTCTTTCCTTGTGCCGTAGATGATGATCAATGTTTATCGAAGCTTCGCACTGCATCTCCATTAATTTATTGGAGATAATGATCCGTTACTATGCATAAATGCAAGTCAGAGATCGTTGAAATAAACGACACGAGACGATCTACCAATTTGGCAAAGGGTTCATCGCAAACCAAGGGGAGGCTCTGAGCTGCAGGCCGGTGTTAAAGGGGATACCACCTCAGAAAAATATCGATTTGGGATTAGAGTCTCGAGCCGTGCTTACATTATGAGGATTATTGATATTGCGCCAGTGTTTTACTGGCAAGTCTGCTTTGTAATTCAGTACTTATCCTTGTATTTACGGAGCTCAAATTTAAATATGAATTTCTCGGAACTGTAATTGTTCAATGCGTGAGAGCTATAGAAAAACAACCATGGCAACACTGTTGAAGATTTTGTAATAATTTTTTTTTCAGTGGTCAGTAGTAAAATGTACAGTCACTAGCTTCTTTTTGCAACAATTTCAGTTATTCAACTTTTTTTCACATAAATTTGAATGAATAAGTTATCTGTCATTTAGACGGCAAACTGGGAAAAATTCATAAAATAATGAATCATTATACTGCAAAAATAGAGCACCATTAGTTTCAGTCTGAAATTAGTTTTCCACTCATGTTGTTTCTTTTTGCTGTAAACAAAAATTTGTCAGGTCGTAGTTTCCTTAAAAATTTTATTTCAATGTGGCAGCCGTCTCCATGATAATGAGGCAGAATGTTCAAATTTTTTCATGTAAATCAATGTGTATTCTAGAACCTCTATATGTATGTATTTAGATCGCATTGAGATGAATATTGGAAAAAAAGTATTTTTCTCTGTAAAAGGTATAGACAGTTCAAAGCTGATGGTGAGCGAAAAATATCTAGTGTTCAATTTTTGAATTTAAACTACAATATAATTTTAGCATGTAATGAAAAACTTCATATTCCATTGTACAACTGCCTAAAAATATCATAACGCAGACATGCTCCCTGTACCACACCCGGCAAACTTGGTGTCGCTCTAGTATCGATGGTCGCGTCTGAGTGGGCGGAGGAGTCAAAACTTGTGTATTTTATATTTTTCTTGCTTCTTTGACCTTTCATCTGATTTCTGCATCGCTTCACCATGACGAGTCGTTATAGAATATCAAATTTTTTTACCTGATTTCGTTCCGAAGGTGAGATGTTTGTTATCGATCTTGAATGAGTAGGCATTCATTTCTTCCTTATTTTTACCCCTAGTGGAAAATGTATCTCATATCATTCCCAAAATAATTAGCTTGTTGGTTTTGATCATCCTGATGAATTATAAATGAAATGCTAACTTTGCTCACCTGTGGATAAAATACGATCAAGCCCTCATTGTCTCACTAGTATCCCTTACTCTCGACTGTCTATAAGCTACCAAGTACGACTGGACGAAGAAGGCTTGCAATTTTCTAAATTACAGAAGTAACGAATATTGAAAAGGTCTTCTGAAAATCTTATCCTTTTCGGGGCAGCATTTGAGCTATTGATTCATAAAGTTTGTGAATTTAGTACAGAGTTGATATTTAGTCGCTGTGATGCCTTTCCAGCAGCGGTAGCAACATTTGAACTCTGCTTAAAAATAATGAAAATAAGTACCCTCCAGCGTCTTTTTGTAGTCTTGCAAGACATATTTCTTTGAATAATTCCGGCCATTGCAATTAGTGACATAGCGGAAATAATTGTGGCCAGTACAATTAGTGACATGGCGGAAATAATTGTGGCCAGTGCAATTAGTGACATGAAGGAAATAATTGTGGCCAGTACAATTAGTGACATGACGGAAATAATTGTGGCCAGTGCAATTAGTGACATGGCGGAAATAATTGTGGCCAGTACAATTAGTGACATGATGGAAATAATTGTGGCCAGTACAATTAGTGACATAGCCGAATCATCTACACTGTTTTCACTTTGCTGCCAGCTCAGCCATGGCTTCTTACATTGCACGGCTTTTTATTACCCGTCACTTTGTTGACTTCAGCATTTGCTAAAAAATTAACTAAAATTATCTAACGGTTAATTTACCCAAATTTTTAAATCTCTCTCAATGAAAAAACAATAGATAATGAAGATGATATGCGAACACCATTTATCTCAATTTTACAATGTCTCGCAATGGAAAAAATAATGGATCATGAAGATCATGTGCCGAGAACATTTACCTAAATTTTAGAATTTCTAGCAATGAAAAAGACAATAGATGATGAAAATCATGTGTCGAGACCATTACAGTTGCTAGGTGAATTTTGCCTAGAAGACAAATTTTCAGATGATCCCGACGCTTTATCTTCTTTTTTCAGGGAGTGGTTCATGTGATGCAGGCGGTGGAGACGACATCCCAGCTGAGCATCGGGAAGAGGACGAGAACTCAGCAGGAAGACTTCATGATTAGAGCGAAGAATCTTTTGTTAAGAAAGCCACACATAACTTAATAGGAGATTCTGGTATCAATATTAATCTAGAAAATTGCGAAAGTTCTTATGAAATCTGTGACACTTTCACCTGCGATCAAGTTACTGACTCAATAGTTCCTCACACTAATAAATTCACTCAAAAGTACGCCGGTGAGAACATGGAGGCTGGTAAAATGAAGAGCGAAAGTCGAGATTTGTTAAAGAGAGTCGCACGTACAAGAGAAATGCGTGCAGTGCTCGCTCCCATGATTGTACAAAGGGTAATAAGAAAGTAAACCTGCCGAGATGACTACCACTTTACAAATCAGTTGTTTTTAATCAACTTTTTATCAATTTTCAATTTCGTAAGAAAAGCCAAAATGAAGCTAATATTAAAATATTTGTACTTAAAGAGACCTGCAGAGAGCTTTGTAGAAGAAAGGCAAAATACCTAATCTTTTAATACTGAAATTCAAATATTAAGGTAATATAAATTTTATGATCTATTTTTGATATCCGAGTGCTAAATACATATCAACTACTACTAAAGTAACACTGTGCTGATTAAATTTGTAACTGCATACAGGTATTCCATGTGTTGTAGCACTACATAAAATACTTTTATAATGTACCTTTTTATTTAAATATAGTCACAAGCACGTTCCTTTAAGTTAGAGGTGTAACTGAAATATTGGGATAGTTTCCAACTGACAGTCGTGAACAGCAGCAGAGACTATGCATAGACTTCATCAAAATTGCGTAATTTATTATGCACTCTGCCTCTGGATATAAGTTAAGCCGTTTTAGAATGTCAACGCATTCGTAAGACGAGAGTAGACCTTCTAGTGCTCACAATCGTATAAGTTCATATTAGTTCTCGGTATTGAATGAGTTACTGGTCGAGGTCCTCGTACTTAAAACAGCAGTTTAATTGGTTAATTTTTGTTCTCCATGTGAGTTTCTATCCGTTTTCTTGATGCTGAGCCGCTACTGCGACACTGGTTCAGTTTCCTCATCGTTTACGGAAATCATATTGTCCAGTTCTGTTCTTCTTATTTTAAATAAAGCTGATTTTACTCACTGATCAAATATTTTTATCAAACCATTATACCTTAAATATTATTGTAAGATTCATAAGCATAATTTGAGAGGTACTGTGATAAAAAACTATCGGAATTCAAATAAAAGTAATTCCAAGTCTGTCTCCTCATCTCTTCTAATTCAAATTTTTAATTATTAAAGATTCTGGGGCTGAGCTTTCATTCTTCCATGAATCGAAAAAAACGCTGACTCGTGTGCTAAAAATGATTAAATATATTACCGAAATTTCTTTCACACCGAGTGATAAGGATGACCCCAAGTCGAATCCGAACACTCGGGTCACCGCTGGAACACTCCCTCCTCACAAACCACATTATAAAAACTTCATATACTTTATTATTAATTTCATCACAGTTGACGTACAGCATATCTTTGAATTTTCAATGCCTTAAAACTGTTGACGTAGGAGTGATAGGAGGCATGTGAGATTCAATTTCCCTTTTACGAAGGAAGCACTCCATGGCTGTGATGTTGCTTTTTACCTCAGCCTGAAATCGAATACCAAGTCCCAGTTATGAGCGTAAAACGGTACCCGTGCGCCATGGAGGAAGCTTCCACACACTCCACTGATGTTCAGTCATGCAGGGTGCTCCACCGTGACAACTCCAGGCTTTACTCCTGTTGCGTTCCATGTAGTGATGGTGCTTCTGTCTCGCAGTTCTCATAAAATGCAACTGTGATGTGAGACCAGGTGCCGGCAGGACTGCGTTAAGCCCACGCGCGTTCTCCAATTCTTATGGTCTCCATCACGTGTTCTGATTCTTTGTAGAGAACATTAGATAACGGGAAATTTACCTTAAGTTTGCTTTTCAAGCTTTGGAAGCTGCTACTTGTCAGCAAAATATTTTTTGCGACACCGGAACTTGCAAGGAAATGCTGTTGAGTCCGAGGACAGGTTCTTTTTGCAGAAAACATGACGTGCAATTGCGGCGCCTGAGACCCCAGGACCGACTTGAGAAATTGAGGAGCTCTTCATCAGGCTCAGCAGCTACCAACTTACGACAACTTTAGATTATTGTTTGCCTCAAGCTTTCCTTTACACGACACTCTTCAAAGATTACTGTCTACCTAAGCTTTCCTGCAAAGCATCGAGCATATTAGAATTATTGAAGCAAAGACCGAGGATTGAATTCAGATCAGGTCGTGGCTCAGGGCTGCGTCGGTAGCGGCGCGCGGGCACATCTCTTCTATTGCTTGCTGACCTCAGAAAAGACTGAATTTCTCCAATTATCGCCAGCCTCCCGAGGATTTCAAAGCCATAGAATCAAGGATTGGTTTCTAAAGAAATTCTGATGGTCTTTATAATTTCAAAGCGAAGCTGAGGAATATGAAATGAAGCAAAGTATTTCAGAGTTTGTACTTCAAATATCACTGAATCTATTTGCAAAAGGTATATTTCTCATTCATTTTATTACCGACAATCTTCATAGATTTCAAAGAACTCCTAAGTTTAGAACTCGTACTTTGAATTTATAACATGTTCATTCACTATGCAATAGCGTACGCAAACTTAAAACTGAGACATTTATAAGTTACCTTTTTTCATGCTGTTATTATAGCCCAACTCAGTAACATTTTTGAATGCATTTACAATGGAACCCCTTCAGCAAAAATTGAATCCTGCCAAAAATAAAAAAGAATAAAAGAAAAACTCATAACCTGAACACTGGTGCCCTAGCACTACTCTTGCTCTTGGAAGCAAGAAAAAATGGAAATATTTTTTTAATATTTTCATATTTTCATATAATAAAATAACATTTTTAGCCTGTTCGCCCTTAGCATACACCGCACAAAATCAGTTAGAAATTTATGTGCTTTTGCAAGCGGAATGGTCGGTAAATTTGTGCATTCATCACGAGTGATTTACGATATCCATTTACTTTTTATTTTGGGAGGTCTCAAAGACCAGGTGTCCCTAGGTGCTCAGTAAAAATCCTGCGCTGTGAAAACTACGGTCTCTCAAATACCGCCCGACATGAGCCAAGTATTATGTTCATGAGGATTTAAAAATGAGCACGAGTTGAATGTTAATAAAATTCTATCAAAACCATATCTCTCTTAGCTGTTCGCTAGAATAGTCACGTAGACATCGATGAAGACGCAGATGAAGAGGCAAAGGTAGACGTAGACGTGGAGATAGAGACATGGCCCGGCACATGAAGGGGTGCCGGGCGTGGGACCCGGGAGGGGGAGCCTAACCCCTGGCGGGGGCCGATAGGCTGTGGATTGGATTGATTGATTGATAGAGATAGACATATACATTGAAGTCGAAGTAGAGTAGAAAAAAAATATCGCTACAGGATCAAGCATAATGGCCTATTCTTGGGATTCCACTCCAGGCTCACATCGCCATAGACCAATAACGCACAAGCGCCTATGTTTTTGACAGCCGTGCAATACGTGAGGTAGAAACGATCACAGAACAGGGTTCATAACTACGTCCACCGGTGGTCTGAGACAACCATCACTACCACAACCACGTCTGCGCAGGAAAAAAAACTTTATTAATTCCAACACGGTTAACTGTTGGGTTTTAAGTGCCTTACAACTACTGGTGTGGTGGGGGATGTGAGGAATGTGTGGTTTAAACTTCCTTTTCCAAGGGAAGTACTCCGCGGTTACGTGAAAAGCAACACCTGAGCCGAGTATCGAATCCAGGTCCTTTCGGTTACGAGAACACCACGCTACCACTATGCCACGGAGCCCAGACGAAGAGAGACGAAGGTACACGAAAATAAGAAGTCACACTTACAATCATCGATTTTCACGCTCAGGCATCAAAACGTACAATTCAATACAAGTAGGCCGCCCTTTTACAATTGTGGGACCCCACAATATGGTTTCCCAGGCTTTCCTTTAAATTATTTGTTATTTTTAAGTAGTGACCTCGAGGTCGGCGTAGACTTGGTAACAGAAGTAGACGCAGAAGTAGACGTAGACGTTGATGACGATGCATGTGGAAGTTTTGAGTAGATATTGATCCAACCGTAGACGCAGACTTTGAAATAAACGAAGACGTAACGTGAAGGTTGGTGCAGTCGTAGACGTAACGTGAAGGTAGGCGCCGTCTTAGGCGTAAGGTGAAGGTGGGCGCCGTTGTAGGCGTAACGTGAAGGTTGGTGCAGTCGTAGACGTAACGTGAAGGTTGGTGCCGTCGTAGGCGTAATGTGATGCTTCAACTTTTCCAAGTCATGCTCCAGGTCTAAAAACAGTTCAGTATCGGAATCAGCAGAAGAAAAACTAAAGAGTTAAAATGAAAGCAATCTCATCAAGGCGTAACGACTATTATGAATAAGTTGAATTTGGGTCGATATGAAGGTTTTAACTTATCTGAAGAAGGCTGCTTGCGATGAACAGCACATGAGATATCCTATCTAGAACAACGCATCAAATATCTTGCGTTGGAGAAAACATAAAAAACTGAAATAAACAACGCATCAAATATCCTGCGTTGGAGAAAACATAAAAAACTGAAATAAACAACGCATCAAATATTCCGCATAGAGCACAGCATCAAATATCCTGCAAAGGACAAAGCCTCAAATACCCTTAGTAGAAAAACGCATCAAATATCCTAAGTAGAACAACATATCAAATGTCCTAAGTAGAACAACACATCAAATATCCTAAGTAGAACAACACATCAAATATCCTAAGTAGAACAACATATCAAATATCCTAAGTAGAACAACATATCAAATATCCTAAGTAGAATAACACATCAAATATCCTGAGCAGAGCAATGCATCAAAAAGTAGTACCCAGGTCAAAAGTAACGGAACAACAGTTCTTGAAAAAGTTAGCAGTGGTTGATTGACATATCATAGTACATGAAACATGAAGATAGGAAACAATAAAAGAGGTCAAATTCTTGGCAAAACTATGAAATTAAAATAGTCACATCGTGAAATCTCAAGAAGCTCAGATTTAATCTCATTAGCGCCTCTATGTAAATCGCTGAGAGTAACTGGTCTGCCCTCATTTCCCTCACACGGCGGCACCGGCACAAATTAATTAAATTAAAATGAGTCAAAGATCGTTCCTTTGAAACTCTTGACCTGCGAGATCCCCACAAAACCTGAGCTCAGGCCGTAAGCAGGCATAATGCAATCTCGCCCGTTGCTGCACTTCTGCTCCTGAATATTCAGGTATTCTATTTACTGCCCGCGAGAACGCTGTGTAAACTTGTCCCGGGGGAAATAGAAGAAAAATTTACTCCAAAAATAAATTGAAGATATATTTCTTTCAGAGGAACTTCGTGGGTATTCACATCGGACTACTGCGTTTTTTAAAGAGCGGTGACGTGGCAATTAAGAGAAGTTAAGTACGTATTGAGAAAATTGCTGAAGCTCTTCAGGTGAGTATTCCTTCAAATATGTGAAATCATGCTTTGCAATGTTCCACCAGAACAATAAGCGTAAATTTGAAGTATTTCATTTAGGTAAAACAAGGATGCTGTCTTAAACTCTACATCCTAAAATGAGGACAATGATCACAGTAATTTTGAGTTTGAATGTGCTGGACTTCCATGAATGACGTAACTCGTTAATGAGTTTCAAAGTACGATAAACTTTTAGAGTGAATCCACCACAAAATCATCCTTTATAATGGATCCACTCACAAGAGAAAGATGAAATTCATATAAGTAAGTAATCAATTACGGTAGCTCCACACAGAACTAAAAGTCTCTTTTTCTTTCGTGCGAACAAACTCAACTCGTGGCTCTCTCAAATGCCCGGTTTAGAAAATAACATTGGAAGGTTTCTTTGAGCATAACGTTCGTAATTCGGTTTGAGCCCGCCCAGATGAAGGCTTTGCTGTTGCCCCACGGCCGACACTCAACAGCCTCTGAGCTGTCACTGGACAGCGGTGGCGAGACTGCTGGTTTGCTCGAGGGAAGACTGGGGGGAAATATTTCATACTCGGAAAAATATGATAAATATAATTTCGAAATCGTTGACTGAAATCAAAGAGTATTAGAAGCAACATCGAATAATCAACGAATGTGGAAGATAGTAAGTTTCTTGAGAATTTTAGACTGATATGACTTTGAGTAGACAAAATTACTACGTTCTGATAAATAGTGCTAAGTATGACAGTGATTTAAAGGATCGATACTAAAAGAGGATTGAACAAAATTAGTTCAAAAGATAATTTAGAAGCATATTGTTCCATCAAGCACGACCCAAATTTCGACTTAGCTCCGAAATAATTTTCCTCCAGGAGTAAATATCTCTAAAACATTGGCGGATTGAATGCTACCAAAGTCGCATTTTGAGGACAACCGTGCAGCGTTTTGACGGCAACATGCGTAGTATTTCGACGACAGCACCGGTAGGGATTTCGTGATGGCCATCATAGTATTTTGAGGACAAGGCTCGTAGTGATCAGAAAGTCAGGGTAGAGAAAAACTATGGCACAGCGCCACTGACAAAACCTCGTAGTGATTGTGCTTCCGATATAGGCCTTTGGAATCGCTGTGAATACATCCACTTAAGGAGTAAAGATTACTATTTCAGAAACTACACCGCATATTTTTTGTGTATCATCCTAGCGAAGATACTGTTCTGGTAAGACGGACCTTTTTTTTAAATGCGCAATACGATGGTAGTACTTTTCCCGACAAAAAAAAACACTTCGAATATTGGTTTTCGATATCTTCGCGTGCCTCCGACTCTTTGTTTGATAATTTCTCCTGCTCATCTCGGCCGGGGTAGGCTGACTTCACGCCTGGCCTGCGGGGGCTGACTTCACGCCAGGCCTGCGGGGGCTGACTTCACGCCTGGCCTGCGGGGGCTGACTT
>VOMN01113422.1:0-10256 GCA_014899125.1 Orchestia grillus | reverse complement strand
TTTGTTTCCTTGTTTCACCTATGTATACATTATTACAATTTTGAAAATTAGGTTAATACACGACATCTTTATTTAATTTAAATTCAATTTTGTCTTTAAGAGATCCGAAAGACACCTTCTGCCTAAGGTGTTCGAGGGTTGAGGGTTTGCCTATTTATGGCGCAGCATGTCATAAGTATAAAATTTTCGTTGTTTCGTCCCTTGAAAACGTAAGCTGCTTAAGCGTGCGAAANGACCCAACGGGTCACGCGTAGTCTAGTAACTTCATAAAATCCCTGCGTGCTTACGGTAACTATAACATCAAACAATATTTTTTTCAGTATCACTGATACGGACTGTCTTATCTGACAGTCTCGCTATTAGTTTAGAAATACGGACCCGGCAATTTTCTTCTATCTAAATCATGAAAAGCGAGACAAAGATGGGCGGACGGACGGAAGGACCGATCATCCGATCAGTCAAGCAAGCAAGACTGGACTATTATTATCTAACTTAGTGCATAAAATTTTCCACAAGATTATTGTGCTCAATGAGATTCCCATTGTATGTAATGACATAGGAGAAATTACGCACAGAAAATATAGAAATTTATTTATTAAAGGAGGACACCAGGGCATTTTATTATACACGATAGGGCACGAAAATTCTTTTTTTAAATATTTATAACTCCGTAACTAATGACCGTAGAAACTTTTATATTGTTTCATTATCACAGCCATTTATGTACTGTCACGTTACATATTTTATGTCACGTTACATATTTTATGTACTGTCATCACGTTAAATCATCGTGCGTTTATTGGAATAGTTAATGAACAGACTAACGATAAGTGCGAGTCTTTTTTTTTGCCAGTGCGCGATGGCAATACTTAAGACACAATCTATGTTCTTAATTAATGAAAATAGTAAATGTGAAGTTTAAAAAATAATAAATGAAGATAATTTACCTTTTTAAATCAAAATTTCTACTTTTTACTTGAAAGCAAGAACAAACTGTTTCCATTATAACCAATAACCACAGTTGTTTCCGAGGCACTTTAAACATCGGACTCTCATTCCTAGCACTAATTTTCTAATTGTTTCTGGATGGTTTCTCAGTTCTCTAACATCGTGAATGATGCGACATTTTATAAACATTTTTTCGAAATGGCCGCAAAAAAAAAATCGCACGGAGTTGGACTGGGACTGCGAAGTGGCCATTCCACTGCATACCCTCATCACCCTGAGGGTAATGAGAGTCCGATGTCTAAAGTGCCTCGAAAATAACAGGGGTTATTGGTTATAATGGTAATAGTATGTTCATGTGTTTAAGTAAAAAGTAAAAATTTTGATTTGAACAAATGTATTATCCTCATTTTTACTTTTCTTTCTTTTACTACACATATACAACTTTTATTAATTAAAAACATAGATTGTGTCTTAATTGCCCTCCCGCAACGGCGAAAAAACGACTCTCACTTGCCGTTCATCTGTTGGGGAACTATTCCCAAAATGCAGAATGGTTCTACCTGATGAAAGTACATTAAATGGTTGTGAAAATGATACCATATAGAAGTTTGTACGGCCATTAGTTACATAGTAATAAGTATTAAAAAAAGGAAAATTTTTGTGGCAACACTTTATAGTGTTGATTGAAATCTAAAATATAATAAATAGCACACATTTACTATCGCAGTAGAATTGTCTCCTGATTCAATAGGGGCATTAGTATCTGTAGGTACGATTAACTTGACGTGTTTTCAAAAGACTATGCGAAATTCATAATGATATTTGCCTATACTCCGAAGTTGCTTCGTAGATATTAGATTAAGTTTTTGATACTGAACGTAAATTATGATTCCATTTTCTTCAACGTTATTGGAAGTGGTGTCATTAGATAGAGATAAAATACATGTAATCACTGATTATTATTTACGTGTCAGCTAGTAAAGAAATTAATCGTATTAATCTCAGTTTCTAAATGGAAGCTTTCTATTAGGCAATGTTTCGATATCTCTGTCGACTTAGGATTCGGCTCACTGCCGAGTTGGAGCTTCATTGGTGGTTTCCTAGGCCGGCGGTGTGGACGGGCTCGAGGCTGGTAGGAATAGCACATGCAGTTCGTGCAAGGTACAGATTTGTGCTGCATCAGTGCGCTGAGCTCTCTTGCTCCTGGAGGTAAGTTCGCCTATAAAACTGCTCTTAATAAGGATAATGGGCCAAGTTTTCATATAATCAGTTTATGTAAGCAGTATATTAAGGGTGAAGTAGCTAGGGTGCCCCTGCTGCTACTCTTTTAACGAATTTTTACTTCGTTTGCTAATAATGGTACTACCATCTGAATGTTTAACATCGAATATGTTGTTGCTACGCTTGCAATTGCCCAGATGCAGAAAAATGTTGGCAGTGCAAACGTGTAAGGTTTCGAACACATATAAAATCTAACTACATACTCAATAATCTCTCTCCGCATTGATTGTAAATTATTGTTGTAGGTTCCCTCATCAAGTAAATGAAATGAATATGAAGTAGCAAGGATTTCTGGATTGCAAATTTAACGCTGCACAATTAGACAGCTTATTATAAAGTCAGCTCAAAGCTTGTACCTGCTAAGTTATTCACGTACACTTGATGCTGCGCAAGGTGAAAATACGTTCAAGAGTTAATATCTTTAGTATGAGATGAGTACAGAATTCTCCTTACTTTATAGAATTTTTCACGATCAACCTCACTGACGGATGAACGTTTCTCTCGATTCACATTCAAAATTTCGAGAAATATCAACGTGCTACTAGACGCAATGTTATACTTCTTGCTCGTAGAATCGCTAAAAGTCGTTGTCGTGCACCGGGAAACAAGTCTAACAATACCAATGCCAAGGTTACGTCGAAGCCATTAGTCTGAATTTCACTGAAAGACCTTCTCAGAACAAGATGTTAGGAAACCTTTCGAAGGTATTTTTTCCACATGGCTCTAGCTGGCGAGTTGGTTTTTTACTTTACTAGATTGCATTGCCGTCTGTCCCTAGGGAAATTTGGATTGAAACGTTCCGCCTGCTGACCCTGGCGCCCTCTGTCGTCAGGGGTGAGTGCAGGACATGCCCGCGCTGCTCTAACTTTAGCGCTTCGTGTTTCCTTTAGGGCAGTGAAGAATAGGTATCGATATTCGAATGACATCTCCTGTTAAGACTGAACCGTCGAGCCCTAGATGTTTAACTACTCTTGTATCAGTGTATTGACTTAAAAATGGCGTGTCTACAGAATAAATGCAGGAATTCCAGAATGAGTAGAAGAAAATAAGAGTAACATGGGTTAGACTATTATACATGAACTTCCTGACCTATGTCAGGAGATAATATTTTTTTTATGAAATGGATTGAGTCTTATTTTATGTAGAAAACATATTATTTGCCCAATTTTGACCAGGCTATTTTTTCAATTTTCTTTAACCTGATGCTTTTTCCAACAACAGAAACTTCGAAACGTCTCCCCCGGCTGCTACTTTTTTACTTTCTACACATCACACAATCCATTCTATATTTATAATTTGCATTATAATCTTGTAACGTCACGCTTGATTTTTAATTCTTCTCAACTCTGCCAGTGTTTGTCAACGAATCGAAAAAAATTCGGGACTTCGGCTCACTTTATCCTTCATTATTACGTCAGACTTGTATTCTAATTAACCAAGCTCGTATACTAAGTTGAACAAATAATAAAGCTCGTTCACCAAGTTGAGTTATTAGCCAAGCTCGTATACTAAGTTGAACAAATAATAAAGTTCGTTCACCAAGTTGAGTTATTAGCCAAGCTCGTATACTAAGTTGAACAAATAATATAGCTCGTACACCAAGTTGAGTAATTAGCCAAGCTCGTATACTAAGTTCAACAAATAATGGTGCTCGTGCACCAAGTTGAGTAATTAGCCAAGCTCGTATATGAAGTTGAACAAATAATGGAGCTCGTGCACCAAGTTGAGTAATTAGCCAAGCTCGTAAACTATGTTGAGTGAATAAGGAAGCTCGTACCCTGAGTTTAAGAATTTGATGAATCTCAGACCCAAGGATAAAATATATAAGATATTGATAGAATTATTATACTTAAATCTTTGGAAATAATTGTCTGACTCCAAAAAATCCGGCAGCGAATGCCGTTCCCGCTGTCGCCCCCCAATGTCAGTTCCTCTCTCGAAATGAAAGTTAGACAGCAGTTCCAGTGGTCATCTCCCACGCCGGTGACGCCAGTTCTAAAACTAAGTATCCGACAACGTCGAAAATTTTTTTTCCATTAGAACTAATTATAAGATCCTTGTGTCAATTTATATCACTCTGGAGACGAGGCGTAGTTTTCTGTTTTTTTCTAGAGCGAAGTCTACCTTTCCGGAGTCTTTAGGAGTGAAAGCAACATAATGAGCCATGAGAAGGCAGATGCCAGCTATTTTTCGGATCGAAAGTAGCTTCAAAATAATTTTTAGCCAATTTATGATAATACCCATTCAATTTCATCGTTAAAGAACGGAAGTGAAATCAATTTTCCAGGGTGCAGATAGCGCATCGCAGGATTACGAGTATTACGAGGTTATTGTTGGTCGGATATTCAGTGTGCGAAATTTAAGCTAGAAATTCATTTGATCAGGTGCGTTTTCAGCCCAATCGAAGTGTGTAAAGCCTTCATCTTTTTTGTTGCTGTACTTCGTAATATTTTAATATGATTTGTAAAAATAACTCATTCAATATCCTTCTCAAATAATATGGAGCAACAAATTTTGTCTGTTTGTGCAAAAACTAAAATCTCCCGTTTGTTGATTACTATACGTACAACATGATAAAAAACATGCTAGAACTTCACTTTTGTGATTAAGTCAATGAATTTTGAAATTTGGTTCTCTTCAATATAATTCTAGCAGAAAATATCGCTACATACGCTCCATAGGAATATTGGGGGCATTCAACTGTTTTCCAATAAAGGAGTTCGGAAATAACACCGAGAAGCCCAGAATAAAAATTTTGTGACAAAGCGTAATGCATACCTCGAAAGAATATTCGCTTTGCTTAATTTCTGTAAGAGTCAAAACCTGCTAAGGACGTACGAGTACGTTCGAAAGATGACTCTACGTACCACTCGCCTATTCCAATACGGGTGCGGACACACTCTGGTAAGCCAAGCTATCTGTGGGGCTCTAGCTTTCAGGGTAGCCATTTTGTTGAAGAAACTGACGTTTGTCACCGATTTTTATCGTGTGGACGACTCTGCTCAAAAGCCGCTCGATATTTAAAGCCCTCGCTCGAAAGGTCTGCTGTCGGCACCGATGGTTCTGTGGTGAAAAAAGGCGCGGCTTGCTTTGGCCTGTGCTTATACAAACATTCCTGTTTTCAAATGAACGAGTAGTGTTAGGAGAAACTTCTTAACATTCGTGTCAAAATTTATGTGTGGCTTCTCGGATGAAGTATCGTATTTATGTATTATTTACTTGCTACAAATCATCCTCTGAAATCATGCGGACATTTTTTTAAATTTAAAACATAAAAATATTCAGCAATAGTTGAAATATTTCCTTTCCGCAAAACGGCTTGTACCAACGCTTTTACCGAAAGCTTTCGAGGTAATTTTTGTTGAATGCTGGCAGCACTTTGCATGCGACGGTTCGTTTTGCTCTGATAAAAAATACTGCTAAAGTCACTGAAAACTTTGCAAACTGTTTTGCCAGAAAGTTCTTAGACTTTCAAACCAAGCTACGCCAAAGAATCCAGAGCAGATGAATATAGGATGACAAAAATAACACAATCGTTGGTACAAAGTGGCAACGATTTAACAGTTTTTTCTAATATTACGTCGGCTGAATGACACACATTAAGTAGTAACCGAGGCAGCATACGTTAGTTAAATGCAAGTACTTTGCAAATAGTGAAGAAAACAGAATGTAAAGAAACATTCACTGAAGCAATCAGGCTTCAAGGCATGCAAAGGTCGCATTAAAAGAATGTCGTAAACTAAACTCTACAAACCTAACGCTAAAAATGCTCCAAATCACGGCACGCACACAAAAAGACTCGGTAGCAGAACACACTTAGTGTGGATGTGTCCAAGCGTGAGCCAGCTCGAGTGTCCTGATGACCGTACTCTATGATTATTGAAGCTTCATAATAAAACATGCTTAATTTTGGTAAAATTTTAACTTTCGTTAGTAACTTTTCGTAAATAAACAATAAAGTTGCATGAGGTAGTAATTTACCGAAAGTCACCCAGTAAACCTGCGGACAGATGCATATAAGTTTAAAAAATAATTTTAGGATCGTAATTACTGTATAAATGAGTCAATTTGCGTTAGTTGAACCGTACTTAAAATTGAACCTTTGTAGAGCATGTTTCATTATGAATGAATTTTTAAAACACAAAATGTAAGGTTGTACAAGAATGAGTTTCCTCCTTTGATGAATGAACAACTGATATCAAACGTATTGAAACGACTACGATTAGGTATTAAGTAGCATAAAAATAGTAACGACTTCGACTTCAGCTTATGCAAGCACGAGTAACTCGGCAGAGGCCATGAGAAGAGTGGCGGGTCTGTGCGAGTGTTCTGAAGTGAAGCCTCAAACTTTAATGACTGCTGAGTGGGCACTGAGTGCTTCTTGAATGAGTGTATAGTGTGTGTGATACTATAATACATTGATGACCACTCAAATGCTGAACATTGTGGATTTTTTATTTTTAAATAATGCATATATATTAGTGAATGATGTTTAACCCGTGATTCGTTAATCTTAGAAGCTATATCAGACTCGTTAAAAAATTTCGGTATTAAATTCAGGTTTTATTTATATCCTCGAGTGCTGGTGTAGCCTTTCAGCTCTTTTACGTATAAAATGACTAGAGTCTGGACCTAAAGTATACGTAATGGTTCAGTCGCTGACACTTCAAACGAGTTATGAAAGCTCGCTATTGGCTCTCTGAAGTTTCTTCTGTGAAGTGATAGCGGAAATCTTCTTACGATCATCAGTCAGTCGTTGAGCAACGAGAGTTTCATTTGAGTATGATTATCTGTTTCTGTGACCAGTAATTGAGAAGAACACATACCAGAAGATGATGTTAAAATTTTGCCGTTCAACTCCGTAATTTATTTCTAGATGAGAAGAGTAAAATGCCTTGAACAGTAGCTGTAAGAGAACTTTCTACAAACTGTTGATTAAAGCTATTAGATGGCGCACGATAGGTTGAATTTATACGTATTCTGGTTTCTAGCTCAATTGCAAATACCTGAGCACAATGTTTTAAGGACAATCGCGGCAAATGCCTTGCAGAAGAAGTCTTGTGAAAACTATTTCATACGAACAAGCAAACAGTTTCAGCACGAGCGAGCCTCCTCTGCAATGTCTTCACTTTATAGCGGATATAATTTCACGGATATGAACGAAAACGAAACATGCTGATCCTTAAAATTAAAGCTTGTTCAAGCGATACAAGCAATACAACCATTCGAGAAAGAAGTCCGCTTTCAGTCGAGCAATATTCCAAAAATAGTGTTAATTTGTTAGAAAAAAGAAAGGCCCACAGAAGCTGTTTCATCTTCATTCCAAGCTCTTTTGAACACAGCCAATAACGGAGCGCTCAAAGCTTTTGTTGATGGATTTATCAGTCATAATGGAATGCCAACCCTGAAATCTAATCGATGCGGAGCGGCTTCCCATTACAGCAAAATCAACGTAAAATTCCTGACAACTCATGCAGCAGGCAGGTCACATGAGGGCGAATTGCTGCAGGTCTTAGAGGCAAGAGGCAAAATCGACAGAGATTGAGCCCCTTTTTTTCGTAAGTATTAGTGTTGTATGTTAAAAGTAAACATCTAATTCACTAATTTACTTTTTTTAATTACGATGAGCCGAAGGTATTATCTGCTGAACCGAAGTGTGCAGATTCACTATCTAAATTTAAGTCGTCAATTTCTGTAATGGCATGGATCGTAACAAAATGTATTCGGGTATTATTGCGCATTTCTAGTTTCGTTATTTTTAATTGAAAACGATCACGACTAATAAATGATAAAAACCAGTTTCAATTCATTGTAGGCTCAAAAACATAGCCTAATTTCTAGGATGTTGTATTCCAGTTACGTTAAAGTACGTGTCTAGATCTCAGATTTGGTACTCGAAGAGTGTGATAATACAATTAGCCCCTGTCTTCGTATGAGCCGTTGAAAATGATTTTTACAAAACCGTTTTACTTCTTGAACATCCCCACAGATGCAAAAGATCCTGTAGACGAACAAAACGCCCAGGTTCTGCTCAAGTCAGTGGCAGAAATGTTGGACTTTGCTCAGTAAGAATTACTTTTTAAGTTAATTTTAACATGAATTTTAGTGGACAGCACACCAGTTTAGTCGGTAATTTTCGTCGATAATGCAGGAACCTGGAAAAGTTTCAGAAAAGTAAAAAAAATTAGGGTTAATCCAAATATGTTTGATGCCTCTCACGAGTGGGAAACTTTATCGATACAATGATGAAATTTTTCTTTCAGTTATATTAATTTTTCCCAACAATTCTCTCATTTCAACATTATCAAATTAAGATCTCAAAATGCGAACGCTATAGTAAGGGGTACATAGAGCTCCATGAGGGGGGCAAACACTTGACAATTATGAAATGATCCGTTTCTTGCCCACAGCCTGTAGTCTTGCCATGTATGGATGGCGATGTGTAAAACAATGAAACTACAGTGAAATGGTGTCTTTCATTACCACAGCAGATGAGAAATCATTTAAATGAAACTCACACGGCGTATATCATAAAATTATAACAAAACTGAAGCAAAATGTCAATTGACTCCACATCGTTGGGAGATGTCACGTCTCTGAGCAAGGGCTGGAGCACGAATTTAAAGAGACATTTCAACCGCAGCGAGCTTGTTTCATGTAAATTTGCGGCGTGTAGGGCATACAAGGGGACGAACGTGATCCATGATACTGAGGTGACGTAGGACTGCACACGGCCTCATGCCCCAGGACAAACGAGCTGAAGGGCCTTCCTAGAAAGCGCTTCTTGCGACTCTTGATGCAAATGCATCTCAAACCCACGGCAAAGCTCGCCACTCTCCATAAGTGCTAGCCCTCGCCGGCGTCCGTTTGTACCGCTCGTCTGGAAGTAGAGGTCGGTTACTGAAGGCAGTGAAGGCTGGAAGTGGATTTTGTCATTATGAATTTGTTGAGAATATTGGTGCTCAATGAACGCTGACAGCAAATATGTTGTCGGTACTGAATAACACCAGTAGATAATGAGCATTAATAGTGGATGTCTCAATCATCATTAGTGGATGTTCACTTTGAATTTTTGAAAGTGAGTATGAAATTAAAATAGGTTTACGTTAGTGTGCTTTGGTGATAAGAATTTTCCTGTAGCACAAAAAAATTTAAGTCACTCTCTTGAAGCTGATCTGAAAATTATGCTATATGTATAGAGTGGGCCACAAAAAAGTTTCCTTTTTTCAAATACTCGAAACGCTGTAAATAATGGATGTAGAAACTTTTATATGGTTTCATTTTCACCTCCATTTAATTTATTTTCATCAGGTTAAAGCATTTTCCATTTATAGGTATAGTTGACGAACAGATGAACGATAAGTGAGAGAGGTTCCTAATAATATGTATTTGCTTCAGAGGAGTTCTTCTATCGAGCATAACGTATTATGCCAAACATCTCATCACTCGACATAGTCGTTTTCAATGCTTGACCTAATCCAACATTCTCAGAGACATTCTTGCTCGTTGAGTGCGGGCTCCTGCGTATTGCCCGTCTCACTCTGGACAAATCACGTCTCACCAGGATCTTACATCTTCCCTTATTTTTCCTTTCGGTCTTGGCTTCAGGATTGCAGAGATGCTTCACAGTACGTATATCATGGCCCGAAGGAGCAGCAATACTTTTAACACACATTTTAACTGAAAACTTGTGAGCACCGTCCCCAATCAATGGCGTTGCTCTAGTTTGTTTACTACTGAGTAGAAATGATCCAAAACTTGCACATATGCTCACGTTAATGTTGTCAAAATTTTTGTCGAATTTCGTAAATAAAACTAAGCAATTCAATTTTTATACCAAAAAACGCTTATGCACGAAGGCTTGGCACAGGCTGCATATCAGGTAGGTACTTTGTAAAACCTAAAGTAGGAAAGGTTCACATTGAAAATAAACTCGTAATTGGCAGGGTTACAGAGTGGGTGGCGTCTTAAGTCTGTAGTGAGCTCAGAACCTGAGTCTGAGTCTGCAAGAGCTGCTGTCGATGGAG
>VOMN01113410.1:0-20620 GCA_014899125.1 Orchestia grillus | reverse complement strand
CAAATGAGTAGCTGTGGTGGGTGTAAGCTGGGGGTGGGTGTGTGGCGGGGGTGAGTGTGGCGGTAGTGGGCGTGTGGCCGTGGTGGGCGTGTAGCGGTGGTGGGTGTATGGCAGAAGCTGATGAGAAGCTATGGTACTTGGTAGTTGTAGTGTGTAGTGGTGGAGTGGCAGCAGTAGCACGGAGAAAACAAACCATATTTCGAAACAAACCAGTGAAGTCTGAAGTCCTTCAGATGACATCAGAAGGCAGTGTAGTTTAGGATAGAACGTACAAGAAAACTCGAGAAAACTCATACGCAAGAAAACATTTCGAAACTAAACTCAAGCCGTGCCACGAATATGAAAATAAATTAGACCTTTATCCGATTAGATGAAGGCTCGCAGTTCGCCAGTGCAGGCGACGCTTCTGACGAGGACGGCGAGGGGGCGGCCCTGCGGTCTCTATGGGAAGACTTCGCGCAAGTCTCCACCAAACTGCTTGACCGCATCGACAACGCGGACGCCCTTCCTTTCCTGCCCGTACACGCTAACCGATAACTGGTGGTCCAGTTGTAGTCCTGTTACTAGGTGTGGGTGGTCCTGTTACTGGGTGTGGAGTGGTCCTGTTACTGGGTGTGGAGTTGTCCTGTTACTGGGTGTGGGGTGGTCCTGTTACTGGGTGAGGGTGGTCCTGNTCCTGTAACTGGGTGTGGAGTGGTCCTGTTACTGTGTGTGGGGTGGTCCTGTTATTGGGTGTGGGTAGTCCTGTTACTGGGTGAGGGTGGTCTTGTTACTGGGTGTGAGGTGGACCTGTTACTGGGTGTGAGGTGGACCTGTTACTGGATGTGGGGTGGTTTAGTAACTAAACTCACGGCCATTCAGTAACTGGACTTAGTGCAGCTACTGATGGTATATCAACTGTGCACTCCCCCAGTCCAGCAAACTAGATGCGTCAAGCGCGACTATCGTGCTCAGAAATAACGCTGGTCTCCATCAGTTCTGCGCGCTCCTTTTTTCAATGCCCTCACTCTAATTTCACATCCAGGGGGCAGGTCGAGGGGGCTGGCGGGAGTCCGAGTACGGTATGGGAAGTTACTCCCTAATGACTCAATTCCTCAGTGCATATGGGGCATTGGAATTATATCATGAGCAGGAACACTATTGCTCTAAATATATATACAGTATATACGTACTGCGTGACTCGTTTACTGAAGTAGATCATGTTGTACACCATATTATTCTTTTGGTGCTAGGATGCGAATATGCATTAGCAGTATTTAGTGAAAACCTAATTCTTCACTTGCGATGTTATGAGTCTGTTACATTTGAATTCTGTATAAGATCTCCAAGTAACTCCTCGTACATAGATATCAGGTTGTAACGAAAGTTCTGTCCGTTTTTTGAGGTATAGTTTCAGGGTATCAGTACACAACTCAACTTATAAATGACACGTGTAGCCATCTACATAGCTAAAACAATATCTCTGCTTTCAGATTTTGTAATAGTTATTATGATAAATAATTAATATGGACCCCAATGTAAATCCATAGTAAGGCACACATAAAGCATAATTTACTGTACGAATTTCAGAAGGGTAATAAAGCAATTTTAGCAGCAAGGTTTCTCAAGGACATATATAAAAATGATGTAAATAAAAAGACCTGTAGAAGATGGTTTTCACGTAACAAAAAAGATGACTTCAGTCTAAAAAATCAACCAAGACAAGGACTCTCCAAAATTCTCAATTTTGAGAAATTGCACGCTGTCATTAATTAGAACCCATCCAATACAACTAGAAAACTGCTTTAAATTGGTTAGCTGATAGAGTAAATTTAAGATGTTATTGTTTGATTATGTGTGCAGTCACGGTGAGAGGTTGTGTTCCCTTCGGCCCTGCTATTCTCGCGTTGCTTTGGCCGCTTGCTTGCTTGAGCAATCGACTTCAATACTGCCCGGCCCTGCTTACCCGTCTTCATATTTGCTGACTCCGCAGCCCGCAGTTCGTTGCTCGCTCTGACTCATTGGTACTCTGTTGTCTCCTTCGAGCCGTTGGCATTGGAGACTGCGTGTACTTATGGTGTTACGACGAGCAAGTTCGTGACGGAGCTCGGACGTCGCAGTTCGGAGGTTTCCGGTGATCGCAGGGAAGCATTTTGGCTGGAGCAAAGAATCGGGTTGGCTGTGCAGAGGGGCAATGTGTTCAGCATGCTTGCTTCGGTCAGGGAGAAGTTTGATGCCTCGGGGTCATAGCGCTCTTGTGATGTAGTGCGCGCGTACCCACAGCGGTTGTTAGCCACCAACATAGGCGTCAGGTCGAAGCCTTGTTCTTTGACCTGTTGCCAGATCCTTATTGTAAATTTCCGCAATAAAATTTGTTTTTAATTTTTTAAAGCAACAAAAACTGAGTTTTTAACGATTTGGTTGCAGGTGAAGGGGCTTTCTTAAAAAAATAATAATATTGTTTGATTGTCACCTAACAACCAATAATGAACAATTTCCTCCATGTCCGACCACACACATGAAAGAATTTTTTTCGGATACAATCCACTTTGAAGGTGAGGAATAGGCTTTTAACTACGGCTGAGCTGGCCACTGTCTTTGGTCTTTAATATTATTGTAGAGCATCCTCTTCTCATCTCCAGTAACGATTCTGTCTAAAAAAGGTGTTTGAAGTTCACGATACCGGAGTGAGACAACAGTTTATACGCTGTTGGCTGTTGTTTCCTGAAAGATCGTGTGGGACCCATTTTCCAGCCTTGAAGACTATACCAAGCTGTATCATATCACGATATGAAGTCGTATGGCTCACATTTAACTCCTTGTTAAGTTTTGAAGTTGTACTGGCTGGGTTTTCATCAATGATATCCTACAATTCCTCAGAATTGAGCTCTTTGGAGCGTCTTTCTCTTGGTTCGCCCTACAGACTGAAGTCATTTGGTTTGAAACGGGAAAACCATCTTTCGAAGGTCTTACCATTTACCACATCATTTGCATGAGTGTCTTAGAGTGATCTTACAGCTGAAATTGCTGTATAGCCCTTCTGAAATTCGTACAGCAGTATGCCTAGTGTGTACTTTACTTAGGGCATATATTTTAGGAAATAAGTTATATATTACAATAATTATTACAGAATCTGAAAGAAAAATATTTATTTTAGTAATTTTGATCGCTACACATATGTCACTTATAAGTTAAATTGATGTATTCATGCCCTAAAATTAAAGCTCAAAAAACGGACAGAACTGTCGTTACAACCTGATATTACCACTTACAAGTACGTATGCTGCTATTGGCCCTCGGCCTCACTACAGCAGTGGTGGGCTCACGAGGCGCAGTGCTGGGGCCAGTGACCCTGATCAAGGGTCAGGGTTGCTCGCTGTGAGGACACTAGCAGGTGATCGTGTCATTAATATGAGGCCTGTCTCTCGTGTTCTTTTATTTCCATCTTATGGCAACGCGGTCGTTCTAGCAGGCTGCTTATATGTCGAGTTTGATGCTTTCCAGTGCTTTCTCAGCTGAAGTTGTCTGGTAGCATGACCTCGAACATCAGGTAATTATTAGTTAGCGTAGAGTTCCCTAGCCGCACAGAATGTGACGTCAATAAGCAAAATTGACTATTTAACATAGACTTTAAGAACCAAGTCTATGCACAGGTATTTTCTCACACAGAATTCTCTGCGCATAGAAAAAGCAAGTTAAGAAATGGTAAAGAAAAATTAACGAAGAAAACATAAAAACAGAAGCTAAGTGGGCACGAAAAATAGCAGTCCTGAGTCTAGCTAGGGCTGAGGTAACCTAACAGTGCACACTTGGGCACACTAGTCCCCATTACACAAGATAGACGAACCCAACTCTACCACTGATCCTATGACCCCCTCGTGAGGGGCGAAAACCAAACAAGAAATATTTTTCCCGAAGCAGCGTGCCTCTCAGGTTCGTCAAAGTGAGGGGCTTCCTGCAGGAAGGTGGGACCCATTTATGGATTGCAATTTGTGCTAAGTGAAGGAGGAAATAAACAAAAGAATCATCTTTCAATAAATATTCTCACCGAAACAATTAAGGTTTGATCAGGACATGACAGAACTGTGAAGCAAAGGAGCATCAGAGCTGCCAACAAATAAGTTGTACACATGAAATTCAGTAATAAATTCACAGAGGTGATTTGAAACTATCCAATAATAAATGAGATGCAACCAAATCAAGAGCATAGAATAATTTGGACTCGGATCATACGCATTGCTATTGCTGCGCAAAACGATTCTCTTTGAAATGTTGCGCCTATAAAATGGTTAAAATTAAAACGTCAGCAAGGGTGTCTATGACACCAACAGAAGAACGGTTTTGTTTTTTGAAGACCCTGGACGCACAATATAAATTTATCATAGTGCGCCTCTGCTTACGTTGGCTTGCGGTGCGTCAAGACACACTGGAGGCAGCACTAACAGTCACCAGACCGCGCACCCTGCTGGTCTTCGCAGACCCGCGTCTCCTAAGGATGTACCCTGGCTACGCTACGACGAAGTCCCCTCTATTATGGCATGCGACAAGACTTCATTCAACAGAAATTTAAAGCCAAAAAAATGAGCAGCGTGGAATGACCAGAGAATTGACCTCTTTGACGACAAAAAGTAAAAAAACAAACAGGAAAACTAGTCAGAGAGAGGGCAGTTATAGCAGTTGCGCTTTCAAAATCGAAATTAAAAAGCTATTTTCCAATCCTGTGACATTAGCAGCTAGCATATTTTTCATGAATTTATTCAACATTCCCTAGTATTATAAATTCAACCACTGAGCTTCTCCAAGCGACAACGTATCAGCGATGGCAAGAAATGTAAACAGAACTAGTGCTGAAACTAGTCTGTAAGTAACTTTCCATTGTAGACAAGCTCAATTCATCAAGGACGCACCACTAATTTAAAATTACATTGTCCATTGGCGCAAAAAAATGAGCGAGTTAGATCAATTCCCACCCAACCCTGAACACCTTGGCCTGGAGTGCAGGTTACAACAAGGATTACACAATGCCGCAGGACCTTTCTAACACGCTGCCACCTCAAGTAAAGTTCACATCAGCAGTTGACGCACAAACACAATTACAGCAGAGTACACAGCTAACGACACCTAATTAGAATCTCTTCACAGCGTTGAATTTAAGAGACTTTTCATCGGTAGAAATTGAATGTGCGTGTCTATGCCTTGCTATATATTGGGCCGAGTCGTTCAGCACTGAGTTAAAGATCATAACTGCCATGTGTTTTAAGCATAACTGCCATGTGTTTTAAGCATAATGCATCAGCCTTGAGGCAATGATTTCACTTGAGCTACTTCGTCATGCACACGCATTTAATTTGCGGGGAGCCTTGTGTTCTTTTCGGGCAGCGCTACTGCCACCCGCAGCAACTAAAGAACTCTGTTCCCGCCCCACACACGGTAAGAGTGTAGCGCTGCAGGAGGTCATGAGCTCCTCAGCGCCACAGGAGCGAGGCATGCTCTAAAGGCTTACCATCTTCACCCCACGACGGCTCAGTGCCGCCTCAGCAAATGTAGGATCAGGTGAGAGCAAGGTGCCCCGCACGAGGCTCCTCATAACGAAGGACTGAAGAAACCAATTTTTGAAAATATATTCGCTTTCACGTATGGATAGCCAGTGCCGCTGAATTTACGATCAGTGGCTGGTTTGAGAGAAAGACGGGGTCGAGAATGAGGGACACAACAGGGCTAGGGCTGGTCGAAACAGAAGGCACAAATAACATTTCCTGGTAGTCTTACATATTAGCAAACAATATTTAAAATCAATAAATATACAGACTAAAAGAAACAATATTCACATTCCCCTGAAGGACAATAGAAAAAGTAAAGCTTATTTCATTAGTATATGACGCAATACAGAGAGTTAGACTGAAGCATACAGGATGTTTCTACACACGAGGAAACGTTAGTAAATAGTTGCCCAAATATTCAACGTTCAGTTTAGATCACTAGCAAACTTAGAAGTTTACCACTGTTGTGTAAAACAATGTTTTTCTCTTTTTTCACAATCGATTCACGTACGCTAATAGAAACAAGCGCTCCAGTAAGGGAAGATCACGCAAGTGCAATTTACCAAGTTCGTGTCCTGTCATCGGCGTCACAACGCCCTTCAAGCAGACAAGGTTGTTCTGCCAAGAAAATGTATTCATTTGCGATGTACACCTCCAGTGGCCGCCACCACCATGGCCACTAGCTCCACACCGCTTCTTCAGCCCACATCAAACTCGGCGCAGTCCACGCACCCCACGTGTTCTCACTTAAATCAAACAGCCACTTTACACAGGTTTCGCTCAATGAGAGTTCATAATAGAAAATCTTGTTTCTGCTACCATACAATGCTAAAGCGATCGCACCTCATTCAAGACAAAATTACCTGTTCTCAAGTAAGAAGACATCAAAAGCAACAAACACAGCAGTGAGCCTTGAATTCGCATCATCCACATGAAAATGAGACAGCATCCGTTTGTGTACCTTATGGGTCCGCTAGCGATTAGAGGAAGACGACGTGTGAATAACACGTGCGTTGCAAGGCAGCAGAATAAGAGGGGAAACTACAAGCTCAAAAATTATCACCCAATCAGCTGAGTTAAAACCATCACTGTAAACTTAAGTCGTATATCCTTCGTAAAAAGATCATACACAAAACTCCTAAAGAACGCGGCTCCCACTCTATACAACCAGCAAGAGCCACACAACTCTGAGTAGATACGTCCAGCACCAGCGGGCAGTGTTGGAACGCACCTCATAAGTACACAGCACGGGCACATCAAGACTCCGATGGCATTGAGCTCCAAAACTATAGCGTGAGTGAGTCTCTTCGGAGTGGCGAGGAGCAACACAACTCTTGGCGCATTTCAAACAACCATTTTGAGCGCTTTGTGAGGGCGTAAACGGCCTAGATCGGACATATATAGAACGAGAACGCCGCATATCGGTACGTAGTGCGACTCGTTTAGAATGAAACAATCATGCGAGACTTAGTCGTCTTATGTGTCTTGAATATTTCGCTTGAAAAAACTGAAGAAGCGTAAATTTGGTGCAGATAAGCCTATTGGTTGATGAGCTGTAGCAGCTGCACACTCGCCCTACTTACTCAAGATAACATTTTGCAAAATTATTTCAACAGCAAAATGCTCAAAGCAAATTAGAGCATATTTATAAATGGAGTTTATTTAATAGCAGAAGAAATATTTCACCATCGGAGTCGAAATAGTTTAAAGGTAAAGAGAAGCACAGAAAACTTTAGGTACGGGGAGCATCAACACCGCCAGGCTGTGAGTGCGGGAGGCCGGGGGTATGTATATTCAGTCCAGCGTTGACACCGGCCTTCACTCGTGATGACAAGACATAGGAGCCACTCTAACCTCAAGCCGCTAGAGGCAAGCGAGAGGTTACCACAGCTACACTCACACCTAAGGGTTTGGTAATGATTCCTGACAACGAAAACCATACCCTGAAATAACGTTCAACAATCTGTAGAAAAATGTAAACCCTAGTGGAGAAACTGAAATTTCACTGTGAGACACAGGCAACAAAACTGTATTCGAGGGACAGCTCTGATTTGGGAGTTTGTGAGGCAAACGTGCGAGGCGGAGGTGACCGCGCGACGGGAACACCAGCGACCACACAAGTCTCTAAAGATCACCTTGTCCACAGACTTGTGACTGAGCAGCTGCTCAGTGCACAGAGCCGAGCGGTAGTCAATCGAGTGAGACTGTGAGTGATTTGTGAAAGCCAGTCACTGTGCCCAGCAGCGGTCAAACCAACCACCTCTTCTATGGAATTGGATGCGCTGTAAAATGAATAATATACATTAAATTACTGAGATTTTGTATGCACTATGTATATGGAATAAAACTTTAATTTAGGTCAGTGAAGAATCTTTCAACGTAATTGCATTTTCTACGATTACGCCACAAATCAGCCTCCCCACCCCCCATAATTGAGAAAGAAAGTCACAATGGTAAAATAACCATCTTCAAGTAGGCTCAATGAGCCAAATACTCGACGTTGAGCACGTCTCCTGTCTTCCTCCCTCCCATATTGCAGCCAGTCTACAGTGGGTCCTTCAAAGGAACCTGGTAATAAAGCTTGGCAGTGACCTCAAATTAGTCAACTGCCCGGTCATGTCAGGGTTTCAGCTATACAATGGTTTTCTAATGTACTGGGCTAAGATTATCAATAGGTAGAATGGTCTACCAACCCTGATCAAGTTAACACGTTTTCTGCGCCGTGGCCACCGGGGGTTCATTTTACCCCAGACCAAACAGCATCGTCGCAGGAAACACGTTAATAGGTTGGGCTGACACGATAGATTCTAGCAATCAGTGGTGGAGTTAGGTTGGCTGGTGAGGTCAGCGGAGTTGTTGAGGTTCATGGACTGCGCAGGAGAGAGCGGCTTCGTCGCGCTGCGAGTGAGGCGGTCCAACTCGGCTGCAGCGTCGCTGCGCATCGCCGCTTTGTCTGCTCACAGGCACGCCAGTCAGCCCATCGGGTCATCGAGTGCATGGCAATGTGCAATTCGCAAAGCAAGTGATAACCTAGCACTTTCAAGGTCCATGGCATTGTGATAGCAGTGTTTTTCTTGGGATTTGTTAATTAAACCATTTTGTCATTTCATATTCAAAAAAGATGCTTCATATCCGCTCGAGTTAATAATCTCATTAACAAAATAAATCCAGAAATACGAAGCAGAGTTCAGAACAAGACGACCAGAATTGGCACAAATTGAAATTTTGACAACTTTTTAAATAGCAACTACAAGAGATCCTCCTTTTGTTCGGAATCGTTCCATACTGTCAATCAAAAATACAAAAAATTAATTCTATAGCGCTCATTTACACGATTTGAATACTTTTCAAACGGTAGCATGATCTAACTTTCCACTTATGGCACCATGTACGGCGTTATTAGTTTAACCGGTAACTTTACATATGAAAGATTATTAGTTCAAATAATGGCCCCTGAAACAATGAATTCAACTCGAAGAGACAGAAATGAAACAATAATAGGATGGTCATTTTAAATGAAACGACCATTTATGTATTAAATTTTGCAATAGATTTTGCAAAATGTTTCAGGATGGCAGAATGCTGAGTTAGAGCTATACAGAAAAATGAGGCGAGTATAAAGGTGTGAAAATAATATTCCAACTAACATGGTTGACAAGAGTGCTCGTATACGTAATCCCCTGATCCAGGAATTTGAAAACCTCTTGTTTGTATGTGTGGATCATTAACCTGGGTATATCGTTAAATTAATCTTTTTCTAAATTTTTATTTCCTTTATGAATATATATTATATTTTGATACGCATTATTGAATTATTTTATTAGGTCGGCATGTTTTGTTTCAATTTCCTCTGATAGGCTGGATGCTGCATCAAATCTATATGTAACAAAGTACGAAAACTTAGGAACTAATAACAACTAAACATCGAACTCTATACGACAATGCATTTATACTCTCCTGGTCCCTATTGGTCGAGTAAATAGCAGCTCACTTGTATATAAAGTTTACCAATTCCAAAATAAGCCAGGCTACCAGCCATTCAACCTGTACAAGATGTCCACGTCAATGAAGAAAGGGAGCAAGTGTGAGTCAACGCAAGCGGTAAAGATGCTTTGTTCGGGTAACGAAAGAGGTGGTCGGCACACAGGACAGGACACCCACCATTTGGACTTCTGACGGTGGCAGCAGCAGCTGCGGGCACGGTCGCAGTCTTCTTGTTAAGGAGCGAGTTGAAGAAGTTGGCCAGCACCCCTTCGTTTGCACCAGGCACTCCAGGCTTGCTGGGGTCCAACTGCACAGACAAATAGCACGGTCACCTCAAGTGCGCTGTGGGACAAAGTTAGCTGCAGTTCTCATGGTCTGCTCACTGAGGGAGGTGCAGGGGGCTGCAGCTTTAACACCGAGAACCATTGGTTTAATAATACTCGGTGTGGATGGGCACTGAAGATATGCAGGTTTAATACTGAAATAAACAATTTAAGCAACACAGCTCTTAAGACTGGGTAAAAGTGATCAGCTGCTACAACTCAAGCAGAATCAATTTCTAAGATCAGTAGACTCTTGAAGTTTCTACATTTGCGTTGACGTTAGCGAGGAATAAAAGAGAAGTAATCATTACTTTACTATTGGGGAATGCATCTCCTCTCACGTGTAATCCATTATTTCAAAAGTAAAATATTTCTTCGGAGATATCATAATATCGCTCTATGCTACTGCATGTGCCAAATTATTTTCAGAAGTTACGCTTCGAGAACAATTCAACTTTTCATGAAACTCTCGTTTTTCACGCAGGAAATGAGGGTTTGGGAGATTACCGCAGCGCTACTCTCTGCTTTCTCAAACCTATCAGAGACCGACCAGATCATTCTGCAGCTTCCTACATCAGGACTTGGACTAAGGTCGAGTCACACACTCGCGACGACTGCCTGCTTCAGCAGTAGTGGCGTGGGACGCTGCCCAGCTGTTAGGCGGAATACCGCTGCAGCGCACAGCACAAGTTTAGTTAGTCCTGAACCTCCCACACAGCACAAGTCCAGGTAGAACTAAACTTCACACACAGCACAAGTCCAGGTAGAACTGAACCTCACACACAGCACAAGTCCAGGTAAAACTGAACCTCACACACAGCACAAGGCCAGGTAGAACTGAATCTCACACACAGCACAAGTCCAGGTAGAACTGAACCTCGCACACAGCACAGCATACAGCTCCTCTGTCGCCCCTCCTCCTTCTCCCGTTCTTAACGTTCTGTTGTGTAAAGGATTCGAAGCCCCACCTACGTTCCAAAAGCCTTTCCATCGTAAACAGAGTACAAGTGAAAATTAAATAAATCTAGGAAAGTATGACCGAGCATCCAACAAAATAGAAAGAGCTGTGTGTTTGAGGGGTACATCTTCTCCGGCTCCAATGTAGACTGGCACTCCGGCGTTGTTGGAATGATGCTATTGAGCTCGAGGTGAGTTTAGTGGCACATTGTTAGAGTGTTAAAATAAGCAGGTAGGAAATTACTATTCTCGACAGCAATTCTAAATCACCACGTTATGGCAGGGAGGAATATATGTTCCTATTATAACGACATTGGACGGTGAAGGCTTGACAAAATTAGTTCAGATATTCTTTAGTATGCGTAGTTTTCATTTCCTGGTGCTACCCAGTGACCGTCAAAATATTTCAGTGACAAAATTCAGAATCGCAAGCTGTTATCCAAGTGGCTGTAAAATCACATCCAACTTGCTGTCGAGGTGTTTGGAAAGTGGCGTCTGGCAGAGCAAGTGCATTGATAACACGAGTAACCCTTTACCTTAAGACTTGCATGAAGACAATTCCATATTAGACCTACAAAGCGTAAGAAAGAAGAAGAACGCAGCAACTCCTTTGTATTAGATGGAGTCCCAGACAATGGAATACCAGCCGTGATCATTGGTGACACTAGAGGAGCCATTCACGCACTCAACACGCATCCAATGCTGCGTCGTGAACAAAACAGAGGCATTGTGTCGCCGTCGGAGCGTACGCAGCACAAGATCGAACATCCGGCTCTCAACTGCTCTCGATCGCTTCGTTATTCAGTGACCGCACATCGATTTTAATATAGGACCAATAAGAATTGTCATCACATGCTTTACATTTGTGATGTAGTGACCACACAATCACAAGACCTATGACTGCACATCAGCATGAGTGTAGTTTAGTATAAGCATTTTGAATGTGATTTGCATTCAACCTTTTCGCCCTAAAATCAAAACCAAAGGGCACACTCGGCTCGCCTCTTTGTCTCGCGTGCAGATATGGACATGCCGTGAGGCTCATATATGAATCACTTGGGTAAACAGTTCACGGCTCAATCACACTAGAGTCAAAGAAGCACCTCTTACCTTTCTGTACATGTAGGAGACCAACATCATCACAAATGTCCCACGACGTCACGGAACTCAAGCAAATAAATGGCCTTTATATTCAAGACAAACTCGACCAATGCGTACAATGGCCACAGAAGAAGTACAGGGGGACTGACGAAAAGAAATGTAGGTGGAAAGCAGGCATGCATTATCCTACAATGTGACGCCACACCGTGCAGCTCTAGTGGAGACAACACGACTCTCGCAATGAAATCAAGAGCTCACATTCTCCATCCCTCACGTCAACTTCCATGCTACATCTAGCATGTCCGGTTTTCAAGTACAAGCTATTGAGCAGTATAGGCTTGAAAATAACCATGTCTCAATAATCTATTATTAAATCTGCAATATAACAGTTAAACATTTCAATTTAGTGTGGTAGGGAAGCCGTCTCCCTTCATCATGTGTCCCACCTTCTTCGGGGACGCCATCTGGCCTGGAGAGGCGTTGGAGGACACTCGCCGCTCCGGCACCTTCTGGCCAGGGGGTGTCTGGGCTACGCCCCCCGCTGCAGGGGACCTGCTGGACAACGGGGATCAGGATATATGCCGGCGTGAGCACCAGCACCCCCAACGCACCAACACTTGCAACACACCTACACCCACACCCACACACACCCACACCCGCAACACATCCACACCCGCAACACATCCACACCCGCAACACATCCACATCCGCAACACATCCACATCCGCAACACACCCGCACCCGCAACACATCCGTAAACCGCAAACCCTAAAAAATTGTCATTTAGAACATTGCTTAATATTTTCATGTGTTTTCTTGTGATTGCAGTAAATCTACACAATAGTTATTCGTAGAATTCATTATATATGTATTTTTATGAGTATGGCTTCCCAGCACTCCTTAACGGCACACCACAACGGGTCTTTGTTTTTGAATCGTCTCCCATTAACGACAACCTGCCTTGTTAATATACTCCGGAGATTCTTGATGGGATTCAAATCAGGGGACTTAGGGGCCAATCTGAAGTAGTAGTACTGTAGTCTTCGAACTAATCGGTTATAAGTTTTGCAATGTGAATTGAAACGATGTTTTGCTAGAACACAGTATTATTTTTGTCATGATTGCTAAAGAATGGAAGAAGACTCCTCCCTAAGACCTTTGTATCCTTCAATCCAGTCTCTCTTTCTTCATTTTCACCAAACTCGTCTTCCACTCGATGGAGAATGTTTCCTAGATCAGCATAGATTTTCCTCCATGAGGGAGCTTGCTGAAGACTTCTTCCTCCCTTCTTAAATCGTGCCAGTACAATTGAAAACCGCCAGGTCAACCTAAATTAAACTTTTCTTCTCTGAAAAAATGACTTTTGACCAATCTTCGCAAATCCATTGCACTTTATCCTACACCCACTCCTCTCGTTTTTTCTTGCGTAACCTCGTCAAAGCTGGAGCTGTCTTTCTCTTCTTATACACACAAGTATTCTGACGAGTTTAAAATTTGTCGCACTCTCCTGGGCGTTGTGTTCAAATCTAAAGCCGCTTGAAGGCTTCTGGAGCTTTTCCCTAAAGAAGATGCTTCAGGTAGAAGCCTTCGACGGCTGGTCGGGGTTAGTTTTGGTGGACGTCCGGTCGATTTCTTGGACCCGTACAATTTTGGTTTTGCAAACAGACGCTTATCACTTTTCTAGACCTATTAATCTATCTGAAAATTT
The DNA here is from genome assembly GCA_014899125.1 of Orchestia grillus. Classification (NCBI taxonomy): domain Eukaryota; kingdom Metazoa; phylum Arthropoda; class Malacostraca; order Amphipoda; family Talitridae; genus Orchestia; species Orchestia grillus. Next base: position 7,028 of record VOMN01113410.1, on the reverse strand, counting down.
CAAAATAGGAAAATCTTTCGGCACTCAAAGATTTTATTTGAATTTTCTTTTTTTCTGTCGGCGCATCCCTTCCCATTCTGATAAATATCTCTGTAATTAAAATTTAAATATCTCAACAGTGCAGTATGACTCAGCACAAAACCGGTGTCCGTCTTGTTTCAATCAATTACTTCAGTATCACATGTGTTGTAATACGGAATATGCAATTTTTATAGGATGTGCTATCTTTATTTCCAACAGGATTTACACCAAAATCCTATGTTTTAGTACTTACATCTCGAAAAGTAACGATAAATAAAATTGTGTTTATACACTGACATTCAGTTTAATTAGCTTCCTTTAGTCAAAACCTCAAGTTTAAATCATCATTAGTGAAGCTATGTGTTAATTTGTAGTGTGTTCTATCATTATTTCCACCACTTTAGTCAAGAGGCGTCTTGAGCTGCTCCTTAACGTTCCTCAGCAGAATAGCTGGGATCCCGTCAGCCACGCAGCAGATACCTGAGAGAATTCTTTGATGCAGTTCACCAGGTCAGCTTCGCTGAAAAGCCCTTCGTTCATGAGGACAGGTTCTTAGCTTTGTTGAAGCTCCCTTAGAAAGGCATCTAGATCTTGGTCTGTAGGCCTGCTAAAAACACACTCGTACTGTTCCAGTACAACTTCGCACTCTACGTTTAGTTCACTGATTGTGTTGCTCCACACGCAAAATGGTCAGAACTATGACTTGGTTATTACTTTGTTCTTTGCGAACGCGAAGAAGTACATTACGTTCACTCGAATTGTGTCATCTATTTTTGCCTCCTCATTTATGGTCTATTCATCATGGGATTCTGCCAACTGCTTTCTCAGTTCCGGAACACAGACGTCGAGTTTCAGGGCTTGTCGTTCCTGACAGTGACTTAAGCACAGAGGTGGGCAGCGCTACTTTGAAATGTAGCGGCCGCTACATTTCAAAGTAGCGCTGACCACCTCTGCTTAAGCATCGGCACTCTGTTTCTTATTGCATCGGTGATCTTGGGGCACAGACTTTATTTTCCTCTCCCTCTTCCTAGGAATGTGCTTATGGCACGTCTCCAGCAGTAATTTTTGCGAGTCTTCGTAGACTTCTTGAGCGGCTTGGTCAGATAGTCGCTGTTCACAGTTAATCTCAATGAGGTCCCAATCACGGTATCACAGTCAGTTCGAGTGCTCATAAAATTTATGGAGCTAAGGCCTTTATTTATTCGGCTTAGAGATCAAGTGCGCGTGTCCGAGGTCTGCAGTGACGAGTAGCAGCTTGTGATCAGAGAGGTGGGGGGCATCCTTGATCAAAATCTCTTACTAATTTGCTATTACTAGTAATGACCAGTTGGTACTGCAACGCATTGTTTCATTGCAAAGTTTTTAATGAAAGAAAAGAGGAAGGAAGCTGGTTTCTTGAACTCAGTGGAACTCCCGTGCATCGCTCCAGTACAGTCAAATACATTGAGGGAAAATTTTAAGTCCCCTACTATAATGAGGGTTGGTAGGGGTGCCCCCATTCCCTATATTTTGCCCCTGATATGAGACAGCATGGGTTCGAAGTTTCGCATTTCAAACTTAGGGGTCTGTGAATTAAAACAAGGTTCAGCCACAATATTAGATACTCCACCACACCATTAAAACCAGCTATCAACTATCAAGATGACCGAGCGGGATGCTAATTTATTCCTAACGAACAGAGCAACTCTTTTCTTCGAGCCCTATAGTCTATCTGCTATAAACTGGGTAAATCCTTTCACTCCCACGTCAGTGTCAGGCACTTCCACAGTCATGTGGGTCTCCACTACAGCAACAATTTCTGTACTTTTAGAAAGCGTTCTTTTTCGTAACATTTTTACCTTGTGTTTTTGTGATACAAACTCAAGCCTTCAATATTGCACCTCAATACGGTACGGTATGGGTTTTTGTTTAACACTTCATGTGACAGGTGCAGATTTGGGCCCTCGTCATCCGGTTGACGCCTTCCGTCTCTCAGGATGGGAAGTTATTATTCCAGTATTACTTTATTTGCTTTCAGAGTTCAAATAAAGTAGTTTCATAAAGTTGAACATTTGCACGTGCATTTGAATTATTAATTTCCGTGCCAATGCCAACTGTTGGCTCAGAGTTTCAGCTGACTCGTTCTGTGGTAGCATCCATCAGAGATAGGCATCTTTCGCAGGTGCGTTCGAGGCAGTTCCGCATCCTATATGTATACTGCGTGGCCGTTGTACTTCCTGCATCACTTCCGATTTTTTCGGCTGCCATTATTCTAGAGAAATGTAGAAATCTGCACTTCTTCGTACAGCTGAGGCTATTAGCTGCCTTCCAGCACAAGATTGAATGACAGAATTTGTACTTTTCGCCTTCGTTGCAGCCTTGTTTCAGTTTCCAACAGAATTTTATGAATTTTGTCAAAGTTTGGGACACAAGAAGTAGCAATGTTTTTTTTATTCCTATACTTACCAAGTTACAGTAAAAAAAATATGCTAACTCACTTGTTCTTATTGGCATTTGCCAGGCTTTTTCATCTATGTCACCACTCGGAATTCTGTTCTTTAACGGTGTCTTCGTTTTTCATTTCAAGACCCAGCGAAGGGGTCAAAGGGAAGGAGGGTGAGTGGGGAGGCTCGTGAGGTATGGAGAAAGCAGGCACTGAGGGTATGATCACTTCCTTGATGCCTTCTGGTGAAGGTCGTAAAACCTGGGACAGGGTAGACCCGACTGTACCGCTTCCGGGCAAATCATTTCCGTGCTTATTTTCAACGAGCCCCAGTATTTCGTTTTATGTGTCATTTTCACTGTTTTCGTAAGATTCAATACATTGCTCACATTTATAAGTTTCCCTACTAAGACCAAATCTCATGAAGCAGTATATCTGTGGTTTTTCACAGTATAAATGTGCATCTTTCTTGCAAGTCCTACATAGCAAAGATAGGCTGTCAACAATTCTTCTACAAATGCACGATTCGTTTTCAGGCGCTCCCCTTAACAGCGTAGACATAGTAGACACCTTAAAATTTTGGTGTTCATATACAAACGATATACCCTTTACTTTTTAAACGGTTCATGCACTTGTTCACTGCATACCCTTACACTTGTGGTGAGCACTTTTTCAATAGGTATTCTTTTTCTCTTTCTCCGTGTAACTAGGACTGCTCTTTTTCCACTTAACTTTATAGTAGATGTTCACGTAAGTATCATTCTAGGCGTAAACTAGGTTTGTACACTTGGGACCCTTTACTTCGACACGGAAGCGTCGCACCAATTGACCGAACGCGACGGCAGTCAACGCGAGAGCCACCTGCTTCTCCGCATATACACGACAGCCATACAAACACACCATACCTACACCAGATCCATCACACATAAGCTTGTATCAACACAGTGAGCTAAACATAAACTCGTATGGATAAAGCGAGTAACACACACAAGGCGCAGACCAAAACTTAAAGGTCGACAGGCACATTCTTCCTCGCAGTCCAACGTAAACTGTGACTCAAGTGCTGCACTTCTTTCCAGAACGCAGTACCTGCTGGTAGGCGGTGAAGGACTCACCTAGATACTGCAGGGCCGAGCGCAGCACCCGCTGTGGGGGGCAGGGGGGAAGTACCAGCGGACAGCTGGTTGTGGTGCCTGCTCAAGAACTGCTGCTCGTCCTCAGCGCACACCTCCACTTCGCGCACCACAGCCTGCACAGGTGCCATTACACTTAAGTGGAGGCGACAGGGCCCCCTAAACTCCACATTTTATTTCCGAGTTAAATACTTGAATTGATACTAAACAGAACTGTCTAAAATCCTTTACAGGCACGGAAGTAAATAGTTACACCCTCCGCACAATTTGTAATTCTACGGAAGAATTGTAATCTAGGGAGTTCTCGACGAGTGGACGTCTCAGGGTCCTGAGTGCGCAACGCGAGTTCCTGCCACGAACTTGGATCAACAAGGCTGTCCTCACACACGTGCCTCGGCTCGAGCTATGCTGCAAGCTGCCCAGCTCAAAGCAAGCCTGACTGAGCAATATTATTTGCTTTATTGATATTATTGCAAAGGTGTTCAAATTTAGCCTTTTAAAAATGGAATAAAATGGAAAAAACTAGATTTTTGATGAGGTAAATGATCGCTAGAAATGGGTTGATTCTACTGCTTCTTCTTGGACGAATTCTAGAGGTCGTCAGCAAACATGCTGACAACCACCTCACTGCAGGCCCCAAAACGGCACAGCCATCACTGACACTACCACGATTTCCCATTATATAAGAAATAGCATTATCAACGGCACCAACGTCTGCTCCACAGAACAGGCTTGATATTCTGTGTCTCCAGCATCAGTACAAAGCACCTACTGACGACCCGACAGAATTCGCTCTCTAACTCACTTTTCTCAAGGTTGGTGGCTTGACGATCACGTCAGAGTAGTAGTCGTCAGCGGTCATCGTGTGCAGGTTTTCAAATAAAATAGAAATCTTCTTCTCGTTATCCCAGCCAGCTGGTCTGAGGGCCAGAAAATACGGGTGCAATTAAGAAGCACTCAAGACGCTGCATTGAAACACACTCTGACTAAAGATCTTCACCTGAACTAACTCAGTTTGACATCATCACTTCAGTTAACATGCGTCAGAGATACGTTCAACAAGTCCACAACAGTAGTTATATGTGTATACAAATGATGCTACTCGGGAGACCTGGTGTAGTGCACGTGTGTAGACGATAATAACACACATGCTTGACCTTTTTGATACCAGCATAATTATTTCAGCAAACCGCTTACGGGTGAGGAAGTGTAAATGAACGCTCTCAGTTTCTCTGTTTTGCTGTGAGTGATAGCTGCGCTGTTCGCTGTCTGCAGCATGTCCAGTGCCATCTCCAAACAGAGACTCTTCTGATCAATCGTTAGCAGCTTTGGCAGCAACTTTATAAGATTCTATAAAGGAACGAATCCTCAGTTAAAATGGAATGAACGGATCTTATGTTGACGGTTACCTCGTCTTTCTGACTGCAATTCGACAAACCTACAACACTATTTCTCGTTTACATTACTAACAATGGTGTTGCACAAATTTTTACGGCTTTTTCAAAACATCAAAATTCCCAAGGCACTCGCTAATACTTCATCGCTGATGGGTGGACTGCTGGTGCCAGATAACTTCTGTGATTAAAAAATCCAACCATGCGCATTTGAATCGCCTACACACGTACACTCAACCACGTCTCCTTTGAGCCTTTTGTTGCACGCACTATCGCAGTCAGATACTTTTCCAACGAGCCTCGCACATGGACCAAGCTCAACTCTGACTTCTTTAATCTTCATTCTCCACCTTCTACCAAACAGCAAGCACATTATTTCACAACAAAATTATACAACAAGGCAGAACAAAAAACTATACACAGCTCTTGAAAACACGCTAAGGCTTAAGGCTACTAATGCAAAGCAGCATAAAAAGGTCCGACAGAATGCAAAAAACTTACATAAAGACGGCGTCCTTCTCGACTACTAAGGCTGGTGTTCTGAAGGGAAAATTATAAATTCTATGTACCAAGTATTTATACAATAGATCACAGTTTTTGTCTTCTTTCACTGAGGTGTAAAAAAGGGAGGCTCCGTATTGTAAACAGAACTTTCGGATAGATTGTTGAACGAAGTCAAAATGCTCTTCCTTGTAGTCGAACTCCTTCTCCAGTGTCGCCATGTAGTCGGTCTGCCCACATAAGAAATGTTAGACGTGTGCTGCGCCTCACAGCTCGTTTGTCTTGTCTTGATGTCTTGATGTTTGTCTTGATGGCAGCACCCAAGTTCATGGTGATCATAGCATGTGATACTCAACTTGTATTGTTTCTGAATGATAGTAGCGTCCAGTTTATAATAAGAATGGCACGTGGCATATCAAGTCAACTTCCAGCAATAATTTGCCTTGTTACTCTTAGTATTGAAAGAAGAGAGGCGGCCAAAGATGCATAACGATTTTCCAAGACATTGCATCACGTTGGCCCACAGAAGCTAACTTTGTACCCTTTTGAGCCAATGGCTCTCGATGCATAACGTTCTACATTAGCATGGTCTGGTGTCCTCAATTGGTTAACCCCTAAAAAAAAAGAAGCGTTCCTCTTTCTCCTTTGCACAATGATTCTCCAAAAAAGACCGCTCAGTTCAATCACAGGCTGTATCGTGCCTAATATTTTAAAGTTCATACACACTAAAAATGCATTTTAGTCAAGCACATGTCTTTGCAGTTCCTACATGCATAAGTCTGTCAATCAATTACTTTTTAAATTCAAATTCAAATGTACGACAAAAATTAGAATTCTATTCTCAACTACCAATAAACGAATTACATAATTCGTTTTTATCCTTTTCAAAAGACATTCATCTTGTGATTTCTTTTTCGTCACAATTCACGATGTGCTCGTTAAAATTAACAGTCAAATAAACAATAGCTCACTTCATTGTCAATTCATTCTCAAACAATTTCAGTGTTTTGGCATAAAGGCCTGCACTGGCAGAGCTCAAAATTAGTCTGGCTGCATTAGTTTACATCCCTTGTTGCTGCTGGCAATGCAAATGAGTTCGAGTGGAGCCTTATGGAAGTAAAATAAATCTAAAGAACATAATCTTCACACTCAACTCTGCACACTACAGCAGCACCATCAGATCAGACCAGAACAGCAGCACAAAGGTGAGGGGCCGGCTACACCTCGGAACCCACCTTTGTGACCACCACGATGATGGGGACGCCCAAGTTGCGGGACAGCACACCTTCAGGCAGTGGCAGGAACAACGCCTCCTCCTCCAAGTTGCGAGAGGTCCTCTGGCCAGCGCCTTGGCCAGGGGCACCAACGGGAGGCTGTGGCTTGAGGGGCGAGGCGGCCCCGCACCCGTCCAGCTCATCGCCAGGCTCCACGTACGACTGCCAGGCGTACGTCATCTTGTCCTGCAGTCTCTGGACTGAACACACGCATCAATGAGCATTGCAATGCGTAATAAGTCTTGAATGGATAATGAGTCTTGAATGGATAATGAGTCTTGAA
>VOMN01113406.1:0-15322 GCA_014899125.1 Orchestia grillus | reverse complement strand
ATTACTTTAATTCCCATTACTTTAATTCCCATTACTTTAATTCCCCTTTCTTTAATGCCCCTTTCTTTAATGCCCCTTTCTTTAATGCCCCTTTCTTCAATGCTCCTTTCTTTATTGCCCCTTTCTTTAATAGTGAGAGCTGCACATTTTTTCTCACCACAAAGAACACAACATAATCTACTCTACGGACAGGGAAACCACCAGGGTAACAACACAACACCACCTTCACCACAAACACAACACAGCATATTAACACCAACTTTATCATAAACTTGAGGAGAGCGTGAGTACAGCATAAAACATAGAATATATAACACAGCACAGCAAAATAGAGCATCTTCATCATGAACACGGAGAGGAACGTGAGGAGCACAGCAACACTAGAGCACCTTCATCATGAACACAGAGAGGAACATGAAGAGCACAGCATCACCCCCAGCAACACAAGAGCACCTTCATCATGAACACAGAGAGGAACATGAAGAGCACAGCACAGCATCACAAGAGCACCTTCATCATGAACACGGAGAGGAACATGAAGAGCACAAAGAAGGTGAGGCAGTTGGTGCGCATGGTGAGCAGCGTGTCCCTGAAGGGGAAGGCAGGCGTCTCCTGCAGCATCTCCCGCAGGCTGGACACGTGCGTCAGGTAGCTCATCATCGTCATGCTGCACACACACCACAGCTCAGTGACTGCACTCGCAATGTGATCAACTTGGCAAACTCAACTGAAGCGTTTCAGTGGAGGGGAACTCAATTGTAGCGTTTCAGTGGAGGGGAACTCAATTGTAGCGTTTCAGTGGAGGGGAGCTCAGGCTGTATGTTTTTGCTCAATGTAATGTGAAAAATTATTACTTTACTTGGAATACGTTTCCCTCTGCAAAATAGACTCGTGAAATTTTACTGACTATGTTAACCTTGTGTTTAGACGAGTTATTTATGCGCATGTTCAACCTAGCAGCAGCTGATTGTAGGTTTGAATGGGCAGGGAATTTTTAAATTGCCTGAGTACCAGAGAGGTGTCATGCTTGGATTAATACAAGTCATTTTAACACAACGGCAATCCATTAGCGTCTGAGGTTAAAATAATCGTTCAAATTTTCTTCAGAATTTTCACACATTTTCACAAAATTTTTAACTCCGATTTTGAACAAACAGCGAGACGTCAATACCAATACTGCCCAAAAAATTATTACTAATACTGAAAAAGAAATATTACCAATACCACTACCGTAAAATGGCCAACACCGCTCTCATAAAACTACCAACATTGCTACCAGGAAATGGCCAACACTCCTACCATAAATTTCCAATACTGCTACCCTAACATTGGCAATACTGTTACCATAAAATTGACAATATTACTCCCATAGAATTACCACTATCACTACCATAAAGTTGTCAAACCGCTGCCATATAATCTTCCATACCGCTACCATGAATTTGCCCATACCAACGCCACACATTTGTGGACCTAGGAAACGCCCCTACAGCTCGGGTATGGAGGAAACGCACACATCAACAGCAGTAGAAAATGAGCAGAGCAATCGTCGCCATCACTTCTTAATGAATTAAAAAGCTACCAACTAATTTCCACTGCACATTAGGAACAAACACAGGACAAGATTATAATATAGACATATGGATACCGATAATTAAAAAATGTGAACTAGAGAAGTTTAACATCTGTGTAAAGTAACAACTCTGGCATCACATCAATTACATCTGTTGATGCAAACATGTCATGCACATCAGATGATGCCATCATGACAGGTGCATCAGATGATGCCATCATGACAGGTGCATCAGGTGATGCCAAAACGAACCAGACTCACGTCAAGATGCAGCAGACACCGCAGTATTTCAATTTATTAATTTTTTGTATTATATTTAGTTTTCAGTCAACGTAGTCTACTTACAGACATGCACGTTAAAAGTCTATAATTATCATTGCTTGTTCCCTTAAAACGCTCTTTGCTCAACAGTGTGAGAGCTCACTAACAAAACCCAAGTGATGCAAAAAAAATACATCACAATAAGAACAACAAATTCATTCTGATGAAGTGACGTTCAGACCAAGTTTAACGGTAATCTGCCAAGTAGCACAGGAGTAACCTTCACCACTTGAGAGTAACAATCAAGCTCAATCAGTGTGACAAGTTGCTCCAAAATTCAATCAAGTTATCCTATGATTTTGGAAACTTTCACGACGAATCACTCATCATGAGACGACATTTTCAATTCGTTGACGTTTCCAACATGCACTGTACATTACGAGGCTTTCTGTGCTCCACTTTTTCTCCAATACCATAACCGCAACCTTTGAGACTCCCACAAGTCCTGCACAACAGCCAAAGCACACATTATCTCGTTTACCTGGAGATGCAGAAGTCAAAGACTTGGAGGAAGAAGAAGGGCATGAGGTGCGAGGGCTGGCGGCGGTGGAGGGCGTAGAAGAGCAGCAGGGTGACCATCAGTGTGCACACCGTGATGAACATGGCCAGACTCACGGCCTCTGCTCAGTGGGGGGCAGACGTTAATGTCTTGTTGCCTGTGAACACCTCACTCGGCTCTCCTGTCAGCCTAGTGATGTACATCCAATTCCGTGGGATAAAATCTCTATGAAAAATTCACCTAAAACTCGCACACAAAAACTAGGGCATGCCAAATCCAACGTTTGTTTTCTGAAAGGAAAGCAATGTTTGCCCCCAACACAAGGCCCACCCGAGTCGAGCTGATGAGAAGAGAGGAGGTTGCCCAGCGCGAGGGGGAAGTCCGGGGCCACGTACGAGTAGCGAGAGCTGGGCAGTGAGGCCATCGAGCAGGGCATCTGCGTGCAGTTCACTGCCTGCAGTCAGAGTAATGAGGCTGTAATGTGCAGTTCACTGCCTGCAGTCAGAGTAATGAGGCTGTAATGTGCAGTTCATGGCCTGTATACATAGTAAGCACGTGAACAGTCACAATAGTATAATTTCCTTATATCAAGGTGATGAAGCATTTCCTTGCACTCAAAGTGGCCATGTAAAGGACTAAGAGTTAGAATAATGTGTTGACAAGTACAAAGTGACAAAACTATCTACACAGTGTACCGATGTACACTTGAGACGTGAAGAAATGAAAATTACACATGGAATAGAGAATCTTTCATGTATTCCTCAAACGACCTGATCAGTCTAATATTTGGGATTCTTGCTCAAGGCACCCCGAGCTAGAGAGAAAAAGTCCTGCAGATGCAAAACCACACAACTGAGACCAGCTAAAATTACTGGGCTCAACTACACAAATTGCAAGACAGACTTGGACCAAGTAGATTGGCCTGATGCATGCATGTGAGGGGTCTCTGTCACTCTGATTTGTATCAATCATGCAACTCATGTTTGGTCATCTCTTCAGCCTAACATGCAACTACTGCAATTTTCTATAATACTCTCCTTACTGTCCATTCTAACTTCACAAACAATGAAGTGAGAGGCATCACATTCAAACGATTTAACCTCCACATTTTAAAATGTAGTTGCCGCAAAGTATTGCAAAAACCACACTTGACTTCCACAAACCACTTCCTCCTGACCAGAGACAAGCACACGTTCCAAACCTGCATGTCCTGCTCCTTGCCAATGCCAAAGACCCGCTCAGGCTGGTAGTTGGCCCGCCACTGCAGCTGTGGACTGTTCACATCAGGCGATTGCAGGAGGCCAGGATACAGCATGGCCACGCTCAGCAGGGACAGCGCCAGCAGATGAAGCAACTGAAGCATCATTACTTTTGATTATTAGTTGAAGCTCCCTATCTGCATGAAATGTGATCCACAGAGAATGAAGTGACATAACCATTTAGTATGACTATTGACAATGGAGAATCTATGCACAAGGTAAGTTCCCATACAGGATCCCCCCTGTGCATAGAAATAGCAGATTAAGAATGAAGAGGAGGAAAAGACAAAGAAGATATATCAAAAAAAATGTGATAATTGAAAGAAGCAAAGTAGACACAAAAGATAGAATCTCTGAAAGCCTATCTTTAGCTAAGGTAACCTATTGCAACATAGGAAAGCTGAGGTCATGCTAACAGTTGTGCTTATAGACTTTACACAATGGTATTTACATGGCACTCTGGCTATGGTGTACAGTGGCACTTATGTAACTGTGTTCACAATATTTGCAATATACTCCAGCTGTGGTATAGTGCTACTGAAATAATTGTATTCATAACGGTACCATGGTAATTGCATCATAAACATATACACATGAAGTCATACTTACAGTGGGGCTCTGACTATGATATACAAAAGTTCTCTATAAGAGTAGTATACAATAGTTCTAAAACAGTTGTATCCAAATGGGGTTTTGGGTATGACATATAGTACCAACTTTATGATCTTCACAATGGTACTCTGATTATGGTAAATATACAACAATTCTCATACAATTATTAACACAATGGCATGTTAGTTATGGTAAAAAAATTTCTTCAATGTTCCTTGGCCCCAATTAATTTTAAATAAAGGCAATTGTTCTCAACTGAAAACAAAAATATTAACAATATATCAATATACATATTGACATAATAATTATGAAAGTATAATTCCAATGCAATCAATATTATGATAAGTTCACATATGGATCCTGGCATTCAAGCAAAAAAATAAAACACTCATCATCCCTAAAATTTTCAAGTTTTGTCCTCAAAATTCTATTTTAACTATTTCTGAAGTTGAAAAATTTGAACTCTACATGCAAGAGCAAGAACCCACCACATGCCAAATGGCAATGAAGGCTGTGCCAGTGGTCACGTGGCAGCAGAAGAAACACGTCCACCTGCCATGACGAGTCTGCATGTGGCGAAGCCTCCTGAGAGCACCAAAAAAAGTTCTGGTTTAGTAAGAGACACACACACACTTCCCTTGCACCTGAAGCTTCACACTTATTAACAGTTATCAACACCCCACATACATTTTGAGGTTCAGACTTATTAATAGACACTTATGTCCCATGTCCATTTAAAGGTTCATATTTATTCATCAATACATACACAGAACATACACTTGAGGATTCAGCCTTATTAACAGTTACATACACGTCACTTACATTTGACGCTTCAGGCTTATTTACGGTAATATACACCTCATAAAAATGTGAAAGTTCAGGACCTCAGGCTTCCTCATGGTCCCATACATTTTACATGCCTGTGAAGATACAGCCTTGATAATAGTCACGCACAACCTATGCACATTTGAAGATTTAGGCTAATTAATAATCAGAAATGAGCTATGTTTATCAAATCCCACATTTGCTACTTGTGCACATCCACTGCTCAAGACAAGCTATGTATCAAAATAATTGATGGGGCAACTGAACTACACTGCAGTTATCATGTTAGTAGTAGATTCAAACGCCACAGAGAAAAATATTTACACAAATAATGCTAAGAAAATCCAGTAGCTCCAGCAAAACTAATATATATTTATATCTTTACCTTTACTTACACAGCAGTCAACAACTTTGCAGAAAAATACTAGTAGGTAAGAAACTAGGCTGGAACATATTGTACTACCTACACACCAGTAACACTTAGGAAATATTTAAGGAAACTATACAGAAGTCACTGAAGCTTCAACTGACTGAAAAATTGCCAGTTCTCTTAAATTTTAATTTATTAAAGTAGTAGAACAATGCAAAATTTTACTCAGTATTACCATGATCAATGTTTTAAATACACACAGCCATGAAAATAAAAATGAAACGAATAATTCAAAAATAAATATTACAATAAATATCTCAATCCTTTACTGATCAATTGATTTTCCAATTTACAAACTTCTTTCTACATCAAATGTATTTTTTCTTGTAAGTAAATTAATGTCACATTCTGCATAATGTAAAAAAAAAAGAGAATAGTCCCTTGTGATAGGCTGCACTTTTTCTAAGCAAATATGTACCATACAGAATATAAAAACAATGACAAAGTGTATTAAATTTGATATAAAATTCAAGAAAACAATAAAAATCAATTTTAAGTACATACTGTCAAACATATTTTCCGTGAGAAGTTTCCAATGAAGTTACCTGTTATAGTTATAAATTAAAAAAATGACTAATTCTACATATCAATATAACCTATTCAGTATGCATCTACATCCATTAAAGTCATCTTTAAATAGAATTTGATACTCACTAGTGCAAGATATATCAACAAATAATAACATTATGAAACCCTTCAAGTAGAAATACAAAATTGAAGGTGTACATCTTGTTCTTACACACTAACCAAAGTGAAGCCTGCAAGCATCAAAGTAAAAATGCCCACTTCAACAAATCTCTTTAACTCCACATCCCTGGTGGCTACACTGTTTTGTGCAGTGATAAAACAACAACAGTAGAAGAGCATTTACCCAGCTACAGAAAGCATCACGGTGTGACTGTTGCAGTCACTGTGGTGGCCATCCCTGGCACAAGATCTGCTGCTGCTGGTACAGGGGGCGCTGACGTCAGGCTCAGGCATGTTGGAGCCATCTGTGACATCACCAATGCTGATGGCAGTGTCAGGAGATGCCTCTGAGGAGCCCACTGGAGTGCCTGCACCATTTGTAATATTTGATGCAGGATTTGCAGCTTCAGCAACCGATACTGTGGTTTCTTCAGGTTTATTATCCTGAAAGTCTCCAGCCATTGCAATAGAACTTAAATACTATTTGATCTAATTAGGACTTTTAGTTATTACTTACAATCTCTGTATTTATGAAAGAAAATTTACAAAAATAGCAAAAATTAGTCAGTGGTGATTGACTATTTCAGCATATTAGTTAAATATAGCATATGATAAAATGTGTGCTAGGAAATTACATCAAAGAATAATTTCAAATTTAAGTTTTGTAATCATACTGCTAAAATATTCATATCAAATATCTTATAACTTTGATTCTTGATCACAATCAATTTTAGGTAACAATACTTGTATTTCATTTGACATGAGGCAATGTCACTATATAAAGCAACTCCAAATTGTGAAAACATTCCCAGTCATTCTATAAATTTTTTGCCCTAGTAAACAGAGTCTCAAATTTTCATTTGAAGTCATAATTCAATATGCAATAGCAGCAAACTAAGTAAGTAGTTCTATAGAATTTCAGGAATAAAATTTTGTTTGATACAATAAATAAAATACTGAGAAAATTAGATCTACAAAATATTGGTCAAATTTCTTGCTACCAGCACTGCTGTCAGAGCCATCTGCATCAGCACTGTAGCCTACAGTACTCACAAATACAAATTGTATACTAATACAACCTGTTAGCAATGACAAACACATATTTTTAGACTTTTTAGGCAATATATTGCAGTATTACATGTATCACACAAAGCATGATGCAATGAGAAAAGGGAAGATAAGACCTCAAAGAGTGGGTATTTGGCAGTTGTAAAAATTATATTTATTTGGACTTCTCAGGGTTGGAGTTAAGGTATATAAGAATTTATTAATCAGTGTAAACAAACAGAACATCTTGAATCAGCAGTAAATATTTACACAACTTACTAAACTTTTAATAATAACAATAGGCTCATCAGACAGTCCTTAATGGTATTTTTACTATTGAAAATAGCATTATAGGTCCCTTAAAATTATTCTATACTAATATACCCATAAAATATATACCTTGACAATTACAAAAAACACTCTTTCAATGACTTGAGCCAAAAAATTTCTTTAATGAGATAAATTAATTCAATTTTGTATCCCAACAATTTATATTAAAAATTTAGTCACAGTAGTCAGTTAATTTGAGTTGGTGTAATAGTAGATGTATGGACAATAAATTTATTATTAATATAAAGGGTGTATGGGCTGTTTGAGGACATTTTCAGCATACTGAATAACATTTAATAAATGTATAATTAAATCAAATTTGTACAAACGTTCTTGATGACATATTTTTTCTAAAAAATAATTCTATGAAACCCCTTTTGGCTTTAATGACAGCTTCTACACAGACTGAACATAAACTTAATACAAGGGCCAACATCTATTGGAGCCTTTATTACAACAAATAAATTCCCTCCATAATTCTCACATCATACAAACAAGAATTTTGAAGATCATACAAAGTTCAAAACTATTGACAAGCTGAAATTAAGAGGTCTACATTCATTTCAGACACTACCTAGACAATGAAAACCTTCAATAAAGCTTTGGTACTATGAGGATGTTGATTAGTTTTCCTTTCAACAATGGTGTATTTAGAATTGTCCATAGAATTTAAATCTGGCAAGTTTGAAAGGAACATGATTGAAGGAATAATTAAAACTAATCTTATATTATCATGGCTTCCTTATAAGATGCTAAGTCTTGCTAAAAGACATATTGCTTTTCTATAATAACTTTCTCTATCTAAGGCTTCACACTCATTTTTAGAATATCAATGTATCCAGCAGCATTAATCCTAACAGCCAGTGGAAAAATGTACTGGCATGACAATGAAACCTTCATTATTCATAACTTCTAAAACTATCATTATAGTATCTAAATCACTTATCATTATAGGTACTTCTAATACTTTGGTCAACATCTTATTTTAAATTGGTTATCTGATATTATTAGAAACTAGAAAGATATATATGATTTAAGAAATTGAGAATTCAGTATAATGATTAAAAAATGGCATGTCTTCAATTAGCTTTCACACCCTGCATAGCTTGCTACCAATTACAAATTATGTTTTCTTTTGATATTGACCTATAATTAAGAAGCACATCATACAGTACTTGCGTGTATAAATAAGATGCATCATAGAAATTTTCTACTTTTTTCTTTACAGGATCCAAGATTCCTACATTTTAGAATCTTTAAATTATTTAGAGCTGTATTTCAATTGATTAAGAAAAAATTACAGGAAATTTAGAAAAACCCAAACACAGTGCTCTTTTCAGATTATAATTTGTCAATAATGGACTTTTTTGCTAAGGATCTTTAATGGCTGCAGGCAGTAGGTCTGCAGAAACTAGATCAGAAATGTAGCTACTTCATAACTAAAAATTTGATAACTAAATAGCTTTAATGTTGTAAAATGCAACTCCATGCCTTTTTGAGTCTGTGTGAAGGATAATTTTTTCAGCCATAAAATTATATTTACTGTAGGTAAATTGTTTCGTCTTCAGTAATTTTGTACATGTTTGAAAGAATATCGGAGGATACTATCAGAGCTAATTTTTCACAGTGTACTTTCATAATTAACGCATTGGAGCAAATGTTGAAAAACTCATAGCATCTACTATCTAACATTTGAGAATAAAGAACAAAGCACTTGACTGGACTCGACTAAAATCGTCATTCAGCAGAATCCGGATATCGTTGTATTGCGACTTTGCAAGATTGCAACAGCACGCTGCGGACTCAGAGTTCTGCAATGTTTTTAAATGCAAAGCACTATTCACTATAAATTTACTTAAGTAAAATAGTTTCATAAAAATGATCAAAAAAGAGCCTTATAGTGTCTTTAAATACTTCCAAAAGCAAATGAGCTACTATCTACCATAATGAGATAAGCTCTGATTTCCCTCATCTTTTTTAACACAAGAACTACGCATGACCTGCCAACAGTCACGTCATAGCAATAATGACATACGTTGGCGTGTAACTTAGCACATAACGTGTGACAAGCAACGAACTACTCATGCACTTTTTTGTTTAAAAACGGTGCTCTTTAATCCTTTTCTTCCTTCACTAAAGTGCGACCAACTGTTTTTTTCTTTAATTAAGAACGGTGCGCTCTACTCCTTTCCATTTTTGAAAAGGGCTCTCTACTCTTCCTCTTCTTTAAAAACTGTACTCTCAGCTATCTCTTCATTTTTGAAAACAGTACGCTTTAGTCCTCTGAAAACAGTGCATTCTACTTGTGTTCTCCTCTGACTGCTGGGTTCTTCGAGTTATCACATACGTACAAGGAATGGCTCGATAACTTCGAGTAATAACGCAAATTTTGATTTTTAGCACATCACACTGAGCGAACGGCCAGCAAATTGATTATCACAATTGTTGAAGTGTCAACGTGATATCCACACTCAACTTTAAAGGTTGAAGATTACGGTTTAAAATCATGATAAGCAACACGCATTGTATGCAACTTATTGACAATCCTAATTAACTTTAAACAAATTTTCTAACATGATTCAATCCTGTTCATCTTCTACGAAGATCGGCGCGTACTCATTTCTGTCGCGTTGCCAGCCACTGTTATTACTGGAATATTAATCCACGCCACAGGCTCACTCACGCTACCAGCTCAGCTACGTAAGCAGAAGAATTTTATAATTGTTTCACTCGAGTCACTATTGAAATAACCCTAGTTCTAGTCTGCACTCAATATTTTCCCCGTTCAAAAAGAATTATTAAGGCCATTTTCATGATACAGCCTCGATTCAATGCGTGCGCGAAGGCCGATTTTCACGCAGTGCTTCCCTAGGAAATGGATGATTAAACTCCGCATCCTCACTGTACTCAGATGCACTGCTGGTGTGCGTGGAGCATTAAATACCCAATACGCCGTAACTTGACTTCCTTGGCATAAAATTTCTTCCCTCTCCCATAGCCGAGTGCGGGACGTACAAAACTAGGTATTGTCCGGGGACGTCCAAACATCTCAAGGTTATCGCTAAGTTTGCCCTAATGCTTCGCCTTTTACAAACCATTTCAAAACGCTATTATATTGCTAGCTGCGGTAAGACTGCATATCGTTGGCTTCAATGGTCTTTCATAACAGACGATGGGCGTCTTAGGGTTGAATCAAAATCAAGTGCCCGGACCATTTCTTTCACCTAGGTAGCCAAAGGCTCACAGTTTCAAACAGAAAAACAAAAACAAAACGTGAAACCTTGAAATACAACAGTATCTTGGTCCCTCACTCAGACAACAGCAGAAGACAGGTATTTGGCTACTGACGACGGAAGACACCCGCAAGAGCTTCCATCATGAGACCCCATCGGAACAGATGGTTAACTCCTGTAGCGCCATTGTCGGCAGTGTCCTTCACCATCCCGAGTTGAGTAGCTTGCCAGTACGGTTGAATAGCTAGGTGATTGGCACAGAATGTGCAGCCTGAGATTGCTCAAAATGAACATTATTAATCTTGGATGCTCTCGAACTCAAGGGTCTCCACGGGAATTGCTAATCCTGCATGCACAAAATGCTTTATCTTTCACCCAAGGTTGAATGACATGTAGATAAAAAAATACCTTTATTCGCTCATATGAAATTCTAGCAGAGATGAAATGCATGCGCCTTCATTGTAACAAAAAAGTTTAAACGAGGCAACAAAACTCTCGTGAGAACCAAAAGAATAATACTAAAAACACCCCGCATTCGTTGCATCTCTTTGAGGCGAGGGCAAACGCATAAGACAATACGATCCGCAGTAGTCAGAATGGTTGGGCACAAATGAAGAAGTAAATACCAATTGTAAAAGAAGCCAGGCGTTATAATGAGAAACATATGAAGAACCAGAAAGAACGGGGAGGTAATGAGGCCAACTTCACAAGCCTGATTTCTCCTCCAACACAACAAAATACCTGAGGAAATGGCCAGACTTGTCGGCTGTGGGAGAATTCGGGTCAAAAAGTAAAAATTGATAACATTAAAAACCGTAACTTCAATATCATCAATCCACAGCAAGCCCACATTTTCAGTCATTCACCCAAGGCATGAAACAAGAACACGGTCAGAATGATCAAGGAAAGAACTAGAAATGAGATTTACATTGAGTAAAAAAAAAGGTTTAGAACAAAAGTGCAAGATTGTTCGGGAATTTGAGACGACAAACATAGAAATGGAGCAGACGAAGTGAAAGCGTCAAACTACAGCAACAGAGGATACCTCACGGAAATGATGATCCTCAAAGAATTTATAGTAGAGAAATTGGACAATTTCGACAAGTCATAAGCACGGACTAAACAGGTTGCAAAGATGACTAGGAACTTAAAATTAAATACTGTTCCATTTTAAAGTTAAAAAGACATTAAAAATTGAGTCAGCAATTTGCATGGAGCGCGAGACCTGTGAAATAACAGAGAGAGCACTATGTCCCATGTCGTCAGAGAAAATAAGCTCCGTCTCCAAAGTTCTAAATATCCTCAAGAATATCGCGATCACTACAACAAAGTAAAAGCACTGCTTTAAAAATAGAGAAAATTCGTAAAAAAATAGGGAGAATATCACACCCGCAGGGCAAGCAACTCAAAATTCACGTTCATTTACTCGTGGGACTCGAAAGTAAAGAGGTCGTCCCTGCAACACTTTATCATCTATTCACTTGGTAAGTAAATTGCATGTTTGACGACTACTAGTTACATACTAGCCTTATTGACTTTTATATTGGGCCATATAACCAAGAAGGGAAGTTTATTGTACCTTGAACCCAGATTCTTGATGCTAGCCCTCCGCGTGGGGTTTTCTGGAAACTATCACTCTTAGTTCAGAGATAGGTCGCTCAAAGCAGATCTCAGACCTACCACTATACTCCAACTATTCAGAGTCATACAAAAACCTGCAATGGGCTAACATATCTACTAGGTCTGAGGTACACAGGATCCAAGGTATAACAGGTTCCTTTACTCGGGTCATTAATTCTTAATTTTCTGAGTTATACCTTGAAAGAACATGTCAACTGTTAGAACAAATATCAGAACAGCTTAACATAAATACGTTATTTAGATACGGTATTTTCCAAAAGTCACCATAAAGTGACTTGAGAGAAAGAAAATTTATGTAAAATAAAAATATCCTCGAAGTGCGAAGGGCGTCACCACATTAAACGAAAACGATAAAATCGCACATTAGCACGCGTCCGCAAAGCGCAGCTTGAATCGCCAGTCCTTGGTGCAGCACCTAAAAACACACGCAAATTTTCTTTGAAACCTATACAAATAAAACTACCATTGACACTTGCAGCGCATGAAAAATCTTCTGTCACGCAAAATGCAAGTCGGTGCCCAACACCATAATTCATGTACAACTAAGTTGACGATCCAAATGATCTATCCTGAGCTTCGGTTGGAAAGTAATTACCAACGCAAAAGGAAAACAAGCAGTAAGCAGTAAGTAAACCATGAGCAAGCACCGCGAACAGTGCGGGCAAACTGACCCTATATTAAAGTTATACATAACTCGCTAACTCAATTCACATTGACCCTTACAGAGCGCACTGAATCAGTTGACCTCTCTCCTCAACGATATGACTCAACCATGTCCCTACGAGGGAAATCGGTTAATTCAACATGAACGAAAAAGAAAGTTACAATAGAAAATTGAAAACTATGTAATTGACATAAGGATTTTCTGTCTGTTATCTACATCACTATACTAACTTTTAATTACTCGTCGCACAAAGCATTTGAACGTTTCAGCTTAAAGTCATCATAAAACTCAAGAAATTCAGCCAGTCCACGTATGCTCTAAAGCATTGGCAAGCAAAACCAGATAACTTCAAAACAGAAGATGCTTTCCTTTTTATCAAACCCCAATCTGCATTTAGCCGCGAGCGAGGCCAAGTTCAAAAGCCCAAATGATGAGGCACGAAGAAACAGCAATAAAATTAAGTTATCCAGACAAGAAGAAAAAACTACGACAAAAATGACAACGTTTATTCAGGCGGAGCACTACGTTCGTTGCTCTAGTGAGGGGTTGACCAGTAAATAATATCCTCGTGTTCGTGCACGGAGCAAATCGACCCATCTAACCAGACGAAACGATACAGTAATGAGCCTGATCACCGTAAGATAACATTGATTAAAACTACATTTTGTGATGCGTCGAGAATATTTTACTCGCTCGCGAAATGAATTCGGACACAATATTGAGCTCATGAATTGATTTTTTCTTCGTTCTGGTCCCGCAGGGCGAGCGGTGAAGTTGGATGAGAGCAAAGGGTAAACGGTACCGGAAACGCATGCAACACTCGACTCGCAAACAGACCAGCGGTCAAGATTCCTCAAAACTATCTCAACTCTAACGGCTGTAAGCAAATTCCAGTCATGCGAGTCCAAACAACAGACACAGATTCCAAAACCAACAACACCCACCACAGATCGCGCCATCGAGAGACCATCCAAAGCAGCAGAGCTCACACAGCTTACTCATAATATTTGCACGGCTTCCCACGAAGAAGGCATGAGACTATTATCGCTAATGATACCGGTGCTCTTTGCTGCGGTGTTTTCTTTTGGCTCCAGCGGAAGCAGCCTCGGTGTTGTGGGCGAGATAACAGGCCTTCCAGGAGCTCTCCAGAGCGTTCATGATGTCTTGAAAGTCGAGTGAAGCGTTGTCCCAAGTCTTGCTGCGAGGCAGGGGCACCACTGGGAACACGCTCGTAGGGGCACCGCCAGCAGGATTGGGGTGCTCCTTGGAGGGACCCTGGTTCGGGGGGGCTGAGCTGGGGTGTCCATGGGCCGCCGGGTCTGTCCAGGTTACAGCTCCCGAAGTGCCGTTTTCTGGACGAGCTTTGAGTGGAGTCTTGAAGCGAAACTTTCTAGGTTCTGAGTCTGAGGAAACAAAATGACGCATTTAAAATCTCGAGTACCTCATTTTGAATTAATTGTAACCAATTTTGAAGCATCTGCTACGCAGCATTTTATCATTTCTGTTCCAAATATACACAAGGCTCAGCTAGCTTCCCGTACAACGCAACCAGCTGTGTTGGTACAAATATACACAATCAGAGCGCTCAAGGGTCAACGGTTGAAATTTTACCTCTAGGCTTGATCCAAGTTCTTTTAAGTTGGCACTCCAATGTTGAACAATGGATACGTCGGTACAACAGCAAGTGCTCAAGGTTACAGGGTGGCTGAGTGCAAGGCAGGAGTTCTCGACTGGTACTAAAGTTTCGAGATCGGTGACTCGGCTGATCATTGCCATGTTTCATTCAAAATGAGAACTTACTAAACATTAGGTAAAGAAACGCTATTCTCTTGGCCTCAAAGATTCAGAAAGTAATGCTTAAAATCGAATGTATACCTGATTAAAATAATTCTACCTTATTCCTAAGGGTACGTTAAAGAGTGGCTTTAGCTTATGTATACGAATATGCAGAGACCACAAAGTTCAGTTCACAACATCAATCTGAATTTATTTCCAGAAAACTTATTTATTCAATCGAAAAATTGTTCTCTACCACATTTTAAGTTCCTCCTCATTTCGTCCATGGAACGAGAGAAATTTTCCTGCAGCTCTCAAAAGTCCCAGGAATACATAACTCATCACTCACCTTTACACTCATCGCCGGCAGTTGCACTCTGCACAGAACAGAGACAGAATTAAGAATTGCAGCTACGAGTCTGCAG
>VOMN01113405.1:0-24912 GCA_014899125.1 Orchestia grillus | reverse complement strand
GTAAATAAATGTTTACAAAATGTTTACAAATGTTTACAAAACCTTGTAGAATCTATGTGTAGTAGAATGGAACTTGTAATTATTGTAAAATGTGGTCCGGTAAACTAGTAAGCTTGATTGTTTTTGTTCTATCCACATTTCTCCAAGTTACAATAAACATTTTGGCCAAGGTGTGTAATTTATTAGAGTTTTACTGTGAAGAATNAATTGAAATCATCTGTTATTTTCTGCTGCGTTTTTGAAGTGGTTGGAAATCCAGAGAAGTAATTTAACCATTTAAAAATTTTTCATTCCCACCGCATAAACAGAAAACACTCAAAAGGGATTTATATTTTAATGTAAAATTAACCTTGCAAATCTGCTAGCAACTTCATGGAGCTGTATGTTTATTGTATGGTATATTTAATGTTTCCTTTCGAGTCCAGTACTGAGACAGCCGGTGCTCCAGCTCCGTACGTAGATCAGCGTCACGTAAAATAACAAGCAGCGGCTCGAAAACTTTGCTCATATGATGTGTCCTTCCAAATGATAAACTATTTTCTATGGAACTTGTATGTGTATTTTTCTGTTCATGGTAGAAAGCAAATTCTCAATCAAGAAATCGGTCTAATATTGCTGAAAAAACGCATTTTGTTCAGCTTGCTCCATGGAAAATCATTCTCGTACTCTATGATTTTACCTGTCACGTGAAAGTTCATCAGTTTTTTATAAGTCTTTTATATCTTTAACATGCTGATATGTCCAGCAGGTGATTCTATTTCAGACGTTGAAATTCACGAGGGCTTGCGAATGGGAAGAATATATGTAGAGTAATTTAAGCTGATTCGATGTTCTAATGAGCTTTGTTCGTAGGTTGTTGTGAATTTATCATAAGATAATAAAATATTGAGTCAAAAATTTTTGATGCATCATTAGGTGTGCGAAAAAATTAATTTCGTGGCACGTGTGCCCCAAAATCGAGTGAAAAATATCGGAATTCAACATTCGTGCTCTACATCTTGGGAAAAAAACAGCCTCATTGTTAACCGGCGGAAAAAATGTCGATTACTTCATGGAAAAATGAACAAGCAGGCAAACAAGGACTCATTCTGTGTGACGAAACGCTGAAATTTACAAAAGATCAACAATAGAAAGTGTTCGTCCTGCTGGCAGCTGAAATACCGGAAATAACAGCGCTCCGTTGGACGCCCGTTGAAGACTGAAAACGGTGATCAATTCGAAAGGAAATACAAAGGCAGGTGGTCCGTTTAGTTGGAAGATGAATAAGGACGACTCGATAATTTACTTGATGAATATTTCTTGCTATATAGGTTACTGTTAATCTGTATAGAAGTCATGAAATATTTATGTCCATGATGCGTTTGAATTGCAACTTTCATTGTTAATTGCAGAACAGCTAACGTCGTGAATAATTTGTTTTAAAAATTCAGGTGTGCCTTCGATACGCAACACTTGACAGACCGAGCGAGGGAGAGAGGAAACATATGAAGAATTCTTACAATAAAATGAATTAATATTTTTGTGAGGTATTTTAAAGTTCACAAAAGAAAATCGTCCACCGGAGTTGGCTCCCTCTACCATTAGGAAGATATTGACAAGCGTGGCATTGGCTACAGTCTGCTCGACATCTTCTCGGTGCCGATATTAAAGTTCAAATTGAAATGGTCGCTTGTGTGCAACGAAAAAAATCCCGTAAAGAATGAAGGGTGCTGGAGCGCAGGCACCTCTTCGATTGAACGAGCAAACCGTTGATAAAAGGATTGACGTTTTAACACGCTCCGTCGGTGCTGATCCACGCAGGAAGTGGAGCTATCATAAGTTGCACTGGAGGCTGGCGCAGGAGCAAGGAATAGGTTCTTCGTTACGAGTTGCTTCTGTGTTTTGGTAAAGCATCAGGGAAATTTTACTGATGTGTAGCAGACTCGGTGTTGTTGTATTAAAGCTTCAAGTTGTCTCAGGTGTCTTTAAAGCGGATAAAAAATCGCTATTTGTTCTATGTGCGATGATGAATTGTTTAGTTGATAATTTATGCGTGCATTATAAAGCTATTAAAATATTATAAAAGGTGTTTCCTTTCAAGTATGGAATTAATAGTACGTTTTACGATCGAATAACTTCATATGAGGGCATCCCAGCTGTGAAGTCTTATGACCTTGAGAATGTAATGCATCACATTGCTTTAATAATTTTTCTTTGCTTTTAGATAACGAAGTAACCTGTAATGTGGGATGTCCACTTCTTGAAATTTGTACGTGTGTCGATCCAAAAATTAAAAAAAAGTTGAAATATCTACTTCAAAGTGTAAGAAACTCAGCTGTTCATGTTATCATTTTAGGAAGAAACAGTAGTCGTTATGTCAATATTTCAGTTCATTATTTCTGCGAAACAAGGTATAACTTTTCGGCATTCATGATCGTAAATGATGACAAGGTTTGAAAATCATTCCGGTTATCTTCCGTAAAGTCAATTATAAATACCGACGGTAAGGCAAGTACAGTCCTGGTCGCTTTGTATGCACACAACTCTCCATCTTTGAATATTCGTCGTAAAATGCGTCAACACTGCACAACGCTCAGGCTCAGCCTAGCGTAAGTCGCTGTAGCAGAACGCAATTAACGTTGACAAACTCACAAACTGCAAGTTTTCTTACGTACATTTCCCGCGTTTTTTTAATCTTTAAGAAGACAGTGTTAATGCTAATATCTAGCTTCTTGTTCACGTTCCTTCTGAGTGCTTTACACAAAAGATTCACGTACCTTTCCATTGTATTAAACTAAAGATTCACGTACCTTTCAAATACACTAAACTAAAAATTCACGTATCGTTTCATTGCATTAAACTAAAGATTCACGTATCGTTTCACCGCATTAAACTAAAGATTCACTCGCCTTCTCACTGCATTAAACTAAAAATTCACGTATCGTTTCACCGCATTAAACTAAAGATTCACGCGCCTTCTCACTGCATTAAACTAAAGATTCACGTATCGTTTCACCGCATTAAGCTCAATATTTACGGTCATCTCACTGCATTGAACTAATAAGTGTATTTTTGCTATAGATTAGACAGGATATTCCAAGTCTTATAAGAGTACAAAGGAAACAAAAGCAAACTGTTTCTTTTTTGTATCTGTAATGCAAGATAAGAGGAAAAATTGTTCATTTTTTGAAACTTGTGCAAATGTTAATTTTACATTCATTTTTTGATGATAAGTTAATAACACACATTTTTCCATGTTTTAGAGGACTGTTGAGAAAATTACGAGCAGGGAAAATTACTGAAACATATTTTGTAATGGAATTGCATTAAGCAGTAATTGTTATTTATTTAAAAATCAAGAACGAATTTCAGCACATGCGATTTAAGTTCGTAAGTAGCGGCGGCCCACAAAAAAAATTAATCTTAAGGGTTTGGATTATTTTCCTTCCTCCGCAAGCTTTGAATTGAGGTTACATGAGCTCAATCTTAGACAGTGAGTCTACATAACATGAAAATTAAGGTTTTTACTCAATAACGAGATATCACTGACTTCTAATTTTCTTCTAGTATTCGAGATGTTTAACGGGCATTGTTTATAGAATTTCAACAAGTCCAATTTACTCTCAAAAGAAGTTTTCGAGTCCAGTGCTGGCGACAACCTAGAGGAGGAAGTCTTTGGGCAACAAATATCCCTTCTTGCTAACACTTTCTCCATTGGATTTTGAATGCGTTTCTTTGCACGCTACACGCAGATTTTTTGGCTCGGTCTATAAAACTTCCATTATTGATCTGATAACGAGAATTTGAAAGAGCGCTGAGCTGCGCTCGAGATTTCCGATATTTTTACCCTGATTATCTGGACGAGACTCCGACGGCCACGGATGGCGCCGACAAAAAGCCTGGACGAGCCATTAAAATTCCGTGTCGAAATGGCAGAAAAATAGAAGGGAGCTCTAGAAGAGAGAGGCGCCCTAACAACCGATGTTCCTGAAAATTTGCGAGCGACCTATGTCTTTTTGATGGTACCAAAGTTGGAAGGTGTCCCCGCGCTTGTTTCAGACTCTTTTAAACAAACTTCCAGCGTCTTTTACGCTCGCCATGCTGATGTTTTGTTCGCTTTATGCTGATGACTTCATCGTAGGTGACACGAAAGTCTCTTAGTGGATGTTGTCGACCGTAAACTTTGTCCCAAAGTTGCCGCGGGCCGTCGAGTGTTTCACTCTGTCGCACATTTCAATTAAAGATTTTGCTTCGTGTCATGAATGGCAACCATGTATAGGGCAATTGAAAAATTTAACACAGTCACATATCTCACTTATGAAATTCACGGGATTTTTAAGTTTTTGCAAGGATCTACTGTATCGGAAGCAGTTTCTGGCAAGCATAAACAAGTAAGTACTCTATGTACCCTATATTCTATGTCCCATCTGTCTGCATTTAGAATTATCTTTGTCATGCGAGTGAAATCATAATTGCCGTTATCACTATTATTTATGTAAAAAAAGTCATTCACATCCCTGTTACCCAAACAAATAAAATCATTATAAATAATACACATCTTAAAATCAAAATTGCTTTCAGATCTGGTGATAAAGCGCTATAGGGCACTACTATCAGATGGTTCGATTTTAAAGCATTGTGACACAATATTTTTCATATTAAAAATGGTATGTCTAAACCTGTGAAAAACCGGTTTAATATTGAAGTAACATTTTTTTCAGATTCAAAGGGGCACGTCTACACTGGTTAAAAAAGTTTGATTTTACCGTACCATATTTTTTTTATGTTCAAAATCGCACGTCTAAGTTGGTAAAAGTCTTCTTTGATGACATCAATGAAAGTTTCTATATTTGCAATGGACGGATGGGTCACCAAAGCAGTGAATGGACCACTGCTTGTTTTAGCACAGGCTAAAAATTCACGGTTCAACCCAGGAGGCGAGTCCGCTGACTGAAAATCAATCACGAACAAAAGAAGATCGCTGCCATTCAAGTATCGAAGGGACGAATTTTTTACCCCGAAACAAGTGTGTTCTCATTACAGCCTCGTGTGAAGCTCATCATGCTGATTTGAAACACCTTGTCAATTTGTCTTTTTTCCTGGGCTGTGAGAGAAGGCCAGGGCAGACAATGCAGCTGGGCTGTCGCCTATGCGCTTGCGGCCTGAGCGCCACCGCACCATATAACGCATTGGATTATAAATCATCATTTCAGAGGTATCTCAGATCGACCGTAAATAATATGATTATTTGAGTTTATGAACTGTAGCTCTCATGTTGCGTGTAATTATTAGAAAAAATATATTTTATTCCACCGGTAGATACTCACACTCCAAGTTATAAGAAATTACTGCAAATTAAATAGACGAAGCGAGATATTTTTATATCGCATTAGTGTCTGTAGAACATCTTGCTAGCTTTTAATATAAATTCTTGTTACAGAACAAGTTTAACGCACGTCGTAAGAGATACACGTTTCCGATATGTAATTTCAAAGCATTTTGACTTCTACCACACGTGTGTCTCACACTTTCTAACATCCAAATGGTAAATTTTTCCTGATATCAGCCTTATCCTTGGATGCGATTCTCCGTAAGTGTTGTCGCACTTGACAATAGAAATTAGCGAAAAATCCAGAGGTGCAGATGTCGTACGGTGCGCGCCTGTGATTGACATCCAGAGTTCACCCTTCAGTCAAGCCCCTCCATGTGGGCTACCACACGATGCAGACGTGGTTAACAAAGCAGGGCTCCCTCAGTGATGACTATCTTCAATATCAGGATGAAATAAGGGTAAGTGTGACAGTGATACATACACAACGGTCTTTTAGAAGAAGCTTTCATTCAACTATTGCTGAATGGCAGGCGGCGTTGATGGTAGAATCTTACATTGCGAATGATTGTATTTTTATGGCACCATGTTGTTCATCAGCGGGTCTGGTTGTACCAATTGAATAGTTGTAGTGGCAGAAAAGTTTCAGTATTACTGAATAAAACTATTACTTAAAGAATATTAATTATAGAATGGGAAAACATTGAGAAGATGATACAAAGACGTACGATACATGAACAAAATTTACGAGACTTGAATTCACGAGAGCTGATTCATTAGAATTTTGTTGAAACCATGGAAAACTATTCAAGAATTTGTGACTTGCATTTCTAATTCATGAACTTTTAGATTGTACCCGGCTTCTGATTGACTTGTTATAAATATTTGCTATTCGTAGTTTCAGGTACCATATTATACTTATGAAGTCATAAGGGAGGACAATATAGTGCGTGCATTGTTGTTTCTGTAAACTAAATTTTTGTAAGAGCGCTAAATGGATAATGGGCAGCAAAGTTAGCGGTTTCCAGTGGGCCATCGGCTGCTGCTCCTGACGTGACAGAGGAGTTTTTAAGGCCCGGAGGTGTGACTTGCTACCGTGAATGAGGGCAAGCGGTTGAGCAAGAATTATTGTCAGTTTATAAAGGAAATTAAAAAAATATCTCAAAATTTGACCGAAGTAAGATGTTTCGCCACAATAAAGAAAAGTAGAGTTTCGCGAGATGACTTTTCAACCGGACTGCTTAGCAGTCTATTTGGAACGAACTACACGTTCAAGTATGTATGTCAACCGACCCAAGAAAACAAGATTTTTTGAATTTGAATCACAATACAATCGAACAAATAAATTTCAGTTTATATGGCCTTGATATCATGTCTGAGGGAACTGGTGAGGAATATGTGCAGTTGGATAATTTGTGTTTCTCTATTCTTATACTTCATTAATAACAACATTAGTCTAAAGTCGTAAAATGCTGGTTTTGTCGTTGCTTTTGAATATAAAAATTACTGAAGTTTGTACGACGCCTTTGCGTTCCTTATCACATGAGCTCAGAGCTCTGAATGTTTGCTCAAATAAAAAGAGGCCACCAAAGTTGATTTTTAGTCAATCGTGAAACTGTAATGTTGTGATTATTTATTTCTCCAGAAATTTTCCATTGGACTTAGTCGGGTTATTCTTAGAACACCACAGCATGTTCCATTGTTAGGAATAGTTAGAGTCATTTCCAGTCAACCAAAAGATTCTGCCCTTAGTTTTAATGAAAACCACAGCTCCTTTATATTCGGTGTACGAGTTTGTCTTTTGATGAATGGTGTTTTCTCTAGCCATGTATATCCTAACTGTGACAAGCGTTGTATTTGAGCAGCTTACCTCCCTGGCCTCCGCTCATCTGCCCACAGAGCGGTGCTCGTATAGGAGGGAGTGTCCACAGCACAAAAGAGGATGACTGTCGAGTCATCATATTGGTTATAAGTAAGTCAAGACGCGTGTTTGGGCAGAGGTGTCTCTGGATTATATTAAGACATTAATGACCACAACGTGACCCTGGCTGTGTGGGGCAGCCAGCACTCAGAAGATGGAGCATCCGAAGTAAGCATTCCTGTGACTCCGTGCGTGCTCTACGTGCTCCATTCCTGTGACTCCGTGCGTGCTCTACGTGCTCCATTCCTCCGTGCTCCATTCCTCCATGCTCTACCGCATGGAGCGTGCGCCACTCGCTCACGCTCAGTAGGATACGACGAGCGAAATTGAAGTGAAATTCCACCGATTTTGAAAATGAGTGATACTTGATAAAGATTGTTGCTACAAATTCCCGCAAAGGTTTAATGGATGCAGATTCCTTCCAGTCAATTCCATGAGTAAGTTAACTCATAAAACTTGAATCAAACTTTATGCTGTATATAATTCTTTACTAATATTTTTCTGATGACTGAATTACCGATTTTTGAAATTCTTGCATACAAAAGCCATCGGTAAGTAACATCTCTCAAACGAAAAATGAGAACCATTGCAGATTTCTGTGTACGGTTATGATTGCTATTCCAAACTTAAGCATTATGATCAACATGACGGCTTTCTCATCCGAACCTTTGCTAAGTTGAACATTAATATTTTATGGAATTTATGCACTGTGTCGTTCGTTATGATTTGTTAAACCTCAATCTGTTTAGTCGATTCCAAGACTCTACACACTGTCTCCATTACATGTTCTAAAAGTGACTGTTGTAAGAAATATTGGAGCGCATAAAATTAATCTAATGTACGGGCACTGATTCTTCAAATTTTACGAACGAGTCAAAAATTCCATAAAAAACAGAGAAAAATTCTCATCCCTCCACTAGTCGAATCTTTTCCGGAACGCAAACATCCCAGGAAGAATGCAAAGTAAATTGAGACGCGTCCGCGGCCAAGAGTGACATTTGTTTAAAGGCAGCCAATAAAGCGTCACCGAAATGAGCCCAAATGCGGATAAGTGTCTCACTAATACCGGAAGGCATTGAGGAATGCCTCTGCTTGGTGTGAAATATTTTTCCGGCTGTAGAATAAGACAAAGACCAAAGTGCCTCCAGTAGCCGCGGCCACCCAAAGATCGTTGCACGCGGGCTAAACAGGATGCCTTCACAAAGCTCTGTTTTAAATCCTGTATAAACGCTTCTGTTATTTAGGGAGTGGATTAGCTCGCCTATTAAAGGAGGGTGGGCTGCCTGCACACCGGCACACAATAACGGCCATGAAATTGGATCAACTCACGAAATTCTTGTTAAATTTCCGTTGGAATACCAGGTATATAAATATGACATTTTTAATGATGTGAAATTGAAGCCAAAACTGATTCCCCACTCTTAATTTTTGATTAGGTTTTGAATTTCGCTTAAGTTTTGTAAACACCACAATAGAAAACATCAATTTTTTTTATGAATCAAGGAACAAAATTGAACCCTTGTAATGGTTAACAAATCATCTGTATTGTATGATATTCACATATTTAACTAAGGTTATTAATCTCCCAACTGTATTTTCCGTAAGGATGAAATGGCTACAGAAGCAGAAGTTCACTGTCGGGGTAAAATGGAAGAAAACGGCTTAATGAGTAACGACCGAAGTCGACTGCAAGGGGTCGTTTGCTTTAGGTCTGGAAGAACAAGAGCTTTGGAAGAAGACATTTCAAGAGAGCCATTTCATATCGATCCCCACTTCATTCTTACATAACACCAGGCATTCGTTGAGCGCTTATCGTTTTCCTCTCACAGAAGACGATTGTTGGGTTAAATAAGTCAGGGTTAGGTGCCATTGAAGTCGTCTTTAGGCCAATGACTCGGTCATAGAAAGTACAGTGCTTTTGGACACAGGCTTTACAGATGACAATGGCACACGAACAATCTACGGACAATCACACTCCTATTAACGGCTTAGCAGCCAGAATTCATCATTTTTGACCGTCACGATACTGGTGATGGGAAAGAAGATTTGAACGTGAATTCAGTTATGAGAAATGATCGAACTATAGATTACGGTAAATATCTCTTTCAATTATTTGAACTGAATCAGTGATTCTATTGCTACGGACATCATTTGAGCGAGTTCAAATTAATGTGAAGTCCAAGCACCCAACCCGGGCTAAGTATAAAACTCCTTCAGCTGCGCACTGAAAATTATCGGGTTTCATAACACGAACCCCGCAAGTTGCTGCAGTTAACACCTCGTTTGACATTTTTAAACCCACTTTGTTCCAAAATTGTTATCGCACGATACATATTTGTAAGACGTCTCACTAAGAATGAAAACATTTGTTCTGAATTTCTACTTCAATCGGAAATGGTGTAAAAATTCTTCCAAGGGATGAAAACCGCGGGCAGATTAGCACGACATCGCGTGTCGGGGCCCCCTCAATTGAGCGCTCAGTTTGCCCGAGAACTCGGGCACACGGACGAACGAGAACTCGGGCACACGGACGAACGAACGAGAACTCGGGCAAACGGACGAACGAGAACTCGGGCAAACGGAGGAACGAGAACTCGCGCCTAATGTTTTTCGCTGCAATTAGAGGTGTGACTTTCCATTGGATCTTCCATGATAATAAGGCGATGAAATAATTTTTGTGTCAGCGTTGTGAATACATTTACTTTAAGGTATTGATTCACCCATATAACCTAACTTCTCTTTCTTGTTCTACGAATCGAGGATATACCATTTCCATCTAATGAGAGTGTTGTTGAATTTAACTCGCTACTATCAACGGTATTTTAACACCGATATTTTCGCTTTGAATTGAAATAGTGTGGATGAGTTATAGTTCAGATAGCGGTGATTACGGAGAGATTTCAAATTATTGCGATAGTGTTTTTTTCGCATTCGCAAAAAACTTGTTCCACCTCGGCTCAATGTGAGCTATAATGAAACGAAAAATTCTGCTCTCCAAATGTGTTGCATTCGTAATTATGCACTGAGCGATAAAATGTGTTTATTTTCGGTGAATAGTGAATGAATTACATCTGATGAAGCTAGGTTCGCACTAAAAACTTTTAATTCAGTTTACGAGCCCAGCAGTCGTTAACCTAAATCCTTCAATTTTAGCAAAAGAGGAAGTGTGGTACGTAACTTGTTCGAGCTCGTACGATAAAATTATGGAAGAGTTTAAGTTTGGAGATTGTGAGGGCCATTCCAAGGAATCAAGTTAACCTTTTTGAACGATATGAATGAGGTGAATGAGAGCGTATTCATCGAGAAACATTCCGTCACCTCTAGGCCTAATTCAGTTGCGGCAAAAATTCATTAAAACTAAACATTGCGCAAATTCGAACGAGTGTAGAATAACGGTAATTTGTATAGAACTTTCAAAATTTTATAGCAAAGTTAATTTCTGAAATCAGATTCATACAAATTATTATTTAATTTGTGAATTAGGAAAACATCTCTTATTTTAGAATTTCTAAAACAGTGAATGACGAAAATTTGAGGCGATAGGGATAATTTTAACGCTGAATATATAAAACGTGTTGAATTCCGTAGGTGAGCATCGAATTAATGTGAAAAATAGCACAATATCGTAAATTTGCATTTTTAAATTAAAATAAATCGCAGTAGAGTCATAATATCAATCATTGACTGTAGAAAACATACTATACTTACTATCATGATTGTGAGTCTCGGTAATTCCATCATTACCATATCGTGTGTGCCACATAAATGAAAAGAAACGAGAAAAATCGTAAATTTCAGTTATCCAATTCGTAGAGAACAACTTTTTGAATTCAAGGCAGTAAAAACCCCATTGAATTTAAGGGTGGGCTTGTATACACAGTTTATCGCTATGCTCTTTTTATATTATATAAAGACTTTTCAAAACAAATGCATGTATATGCTTTTCAAATCGAAGTTTTCTCATTGGAATGATGAAAATTATCAAGTTTCCTGAAAAGTACGCAATCGAAAAAGTGTAAAAGTCTATAGGCATCAATCGATTTATCTGCCCCCGAGTTTGGCAAATAATGTTAACTCGAGACAGCGAGAATAAAAGAACATTCTCCCAGATGTTGGCAGACTAGGCCCTGTCGTCTGCCTCGGTAACAATGGCAGCGTCAGGAGTTTGTTAGTCAAGGCCTGGGTTCTTCTTCCTCGGTATGACACGTCATAAACGCGTGTACAATGCGATCGTGTACACATCAGTATCGCGTGTACAATGCGTCCGTGTACACATCAGTAACGCGTGTACAATGCGTTCGCATACACACGAGTACCGTGTGCACAATACGCAAGCAGGAAGGCAAGAATTCCTAAGGCAAGCAGTCATTCTGCCGAGGTTTTGACGGATGACGTATGTAAACAGAGGAGGCTCCTGAATATCCATTTAATCGGTCAACAAAAGCAAGCTCACACAGGGCTGACTCCATCAGTCACGAGTTTGGGTCGAGTTCGAAAGAGGAAGCACATCGCACTTCTATGCTCTTGCTCACGGAGGTAGTGTGTGCGTCAGGCGAACGAGTTATGTGTCTGTGTGTGTTTGGGAGCCAGTGTGCGATTTCAAACGTTCGTGCTACATGTGATGAACAACTGAGCAAAATTTGACGTAGCTTAAGAAAATGCTAAGTTGAGTACAAACTGTATGGTGTTACTCACATTCCTCGATGTCCTGCTAAAAAATGATTATGTTGGACTAGAACTGAGACGATTGTAAATCATAAGAGCCATCCGGTTTTTGTTACTTGGAAATAAAATATAAGGAAAAAAATTGATTCACGAAAATTTTCATGGAGGCACACAGTGTACAGTAAATAAAATGGACACCAAATAAATGTTCTACCATTTAAAGATTGCATCGTAAACATGATTTTCAAAATTTCGTGTAACTAAGATTGCGATGGAATGTTCGTTAATCTCGATTCCCTACGTAATGCAACGAGTGATTTCCCAGTGATTTCGCTGCCTTCTCATATCACACACCACCCCCTAAAGAACATTATTGCGCACGTGACTGCACAAGGTTTTCAGAGTCCTAATTTACTGGGCTAAATCTCTCCGCCAGTTACCTCGGCCGAAGAAAGTCGTCGCGCATCAGTTATGGTTCATGAAAACCAAAACCAGCGTCGAGATAAAACGAGAAAGCGTACATTTTGATAAGTCATTTGTTTGGCGAAGAGAGCGGGGTCTCCACTACGCAATTTCCTCGGTCATTGCTATTCAGAAGCTCGCAGCGTGCATCTCGTAAACTCGCCTCAACTCCAATATAACAAATCTTCAAAAGCCCCTAAGTAGTGCATGCAAATTTGTTATAGTGTAATATTTTGTTGACATGGTTGGCATGACGGCTCCGGGGCGACATTATTGCGGCATAATATCTTTGCACGGATATCGCGTGGCTTCCTTCTGCATTTGCATAAAAAAATTTCATTACCGTCATAGGAACTGCTCTTCTTTTTATCGAGATGAGCTTTGCTTTTATTGGTGGTGAGTGTGCAGCTCGAATTTCTAACGTCGGTCAGGCTTTTATATCTCATCGCGACACAATTTCACGGCAATTTTCAAAGTTTGAAGACTTCGAAATACGAATCATTTAGCCAGAATCGATGGCGTTAAACGTTTTTTTTCAGTAAACAGAAGCGTGCAACACTCGACTGCTTCCCGCAGCAATTTGATTTCCGACATTTTTGATGACAATCACGCACAGGCACGCCAAATATTTAGCAACACAGTGTGGTGGAGGTTCAGGTAGTACACTCCGTTCATTGATAACAACGAACATTCGATCTCTGTACTCATCCAAAAAAATGTAAGCGTGCTTTTTACTCGGATATTTTAACCTACTGGACGTGCGCTCACAGAGCAACCCTGTCAGTCAAAGTGTCCTACGGTAATTTATGAAGATAGCCTTTTTTTCTAATTAAGCCAAATCTAGACGATAGTAATTCAAAAGAAATATGCCGTGAACACCAAGTGGTGAAGAATGTGTAGTTTTCGTTTGTTCTCATTTTGTTCTCGTGTGCGGTTGTGTTTCTTATCAGTTTTAGCGATCAAATGGATGATCACAATGAATAAAAGAAACTGCAATTCAGAGAAATTCTACAAGGGCTGTCACCACACGACTTTTGAAAAAAAATCATAAGCAGCTTATCTTCAATGATGTGAATGATAAATTAAAGACTCCTGTTCATTAAATATCAATTCACTGGTGAAAACTAAACGTTCTATGCAGAATGCTTGACTCATGCTTTAAAATAATCCTTGTCTTACAAATTCTGTGCATTTTCTGTTACTGTTACTGCTGTTATTTGATAGGGTTTCGGTTAACCCATCAAATTTCCATTGGTCAGTTCTAGTGATAAAAATCTTCTGCCACTGCTGACGAAAGACTCATTCTTGAGAATGGAACTAAAAGGCAGAAGTATTTGAATTAATTTTTTTTCTGCCTCTTCTCAGTGAAATGATTTTATAATGCCTCTTTCCAATGACGATCACATTACAAGAAGGTCGTGTTTCTTCCCACTTTTAGTGGGTAACAACTTTTAATTGTCAGAAAAAAATTGTGTATCTATTGGAAAAATAGAACTACACGATGGATTAGTTGGGGCTTGGGATAATTTTCAATATGAAGTTACTGGAAATGACGAGTATACTTAAAATTAATGAATATGAGATAGAACTCAATTCATTTTCCGTGGGAATATACTCAACAACCTAACAGCATGTTTCCCACAATTGATGTCTATAATAACATCAACTTTCCTTCCTTCTTTCTTCTGTCCTTCCATTCACCTCTCCTTCCTTTCATTGAACATGAAAATTATAATTCTTAACATTATTTGACATATATTGTGCTTGTATCGTAGCATGATTATTACGTTAGAGGAACGCAAATTCTGCACTTATTTGCCTCAAATTTAGTGATTTGAATACTTGAAAACGTATCCTAACCTAAAATAGGGCTCAATAACCGGTTCATATTCTAAACATTATATAAATTTTTTGCGATTATTAATATGTTCAAAAACATATTTATTAGCAGTAACTGCAAGCATGTGTTATGTACAAATAGCGTAATTGATGGTATGCAGTTCTTAATGACTAATTTTATTTTTCAGCGTTTGTAGTAGACAGGAATAAATTTAGGCTTGTTAGAGTCCGAATATCCCGCTCAATAAGCCATATATTTTTGCACTAATCGTTTCAAGAAAGTAGTCCTGCGGCGTGGCAGGTACGCAGAAACCAGCGATGCTGTGATTGGTCTGAGACTGAGGCGGGTGACAGCTGTAAACTGTGCTTTGTACCTCTACATGGTCCTATGCACAGCTATTGTCATGTCTGGATAACAGCCGTCGCAGAACAGAAAGCCTTTCTCTTACAAAGGTTGTTTTTCCTTTCTATAAAGTGTAGATTTTTTGTAGGCCAGATCAGTCATTGTGCAACCGAGTCCATCTCAGATGGTTTGTTTTTCAAACAATTGTGTTGAGCGGCACTAGGCATGTAAGCAGTGATGTGGCCTGGACTTTTTACTTTTGTGTGAAATATGCCTCTTCTTAATTAAAGGATGACATTTTTACCCTGATAAAAAAAAGGATTGCATAATTTTCTAATCTTTTGGCATGAGGGTAAAAGAAGTAAGGGATTGTTTGCAGTCGTACCTGCACACGATGGTTCATAAAAGGAAACCTAAA
Organism: Orchestia grillus; assembly: GCA_014899125.1. Taxonomy (NCBI): domain Eukaryota; kingdom Metazoa; phylum Arthropoda; class Malacostraca; order Amphipoda; family Talitridae; genus Orchestia; species Orchestia grillus. The sequence goes on along the minus strand of VOMN01113405.1, from coordinate 9,956 downwards.
TTAAATTAATTATCGCATTTGATTTAAGGCATTTGTTACTAACTCAGCAAGGTGTATCCATAATACTGACAAAGCAGGTTTTCTTTCTTTTGAACCATTATGGACTCTGTCGGGTATTTTGTATTCCATATTTGTAACTAAATTGCACGATTTCTTGTGTTTTCTGCTTTTACTTGTGTAGCAGATTATAGTTTCGTCAATCAATTTCCACAATAACAAACAAATATACTGTAATACAAATTATTTTGGCGACATTTTAAAACGAACAGTTTGCACGAGCTCTTGAGAATATTTTTCACCTAGAAACCATCCCATTTCTTTACAACTCTCAATCCAGAACGAATCATAAAGTTTTGCAAGCAGCCCATGCATCAAGGCATAAAGATCTCGTCAACCCCCACATGAGGATGGAGAAACTGACTACTTCCGATTGCTGTCTTCTTTGGGAGTCATTTTGAGACGACCAGCCTCCAGTTGTCAACTCTACTGAGTAACTCACTCCAAGTCGGCCTCATTTTCTTCTTTAAATACCTAGCGGTCTCAGAGGTGGACTGTATCCAGGATACTGCTGCTCGGACTTGGAGTGTCCGGCCGAAGTATTGTGGCGGTGACGGTGCCTGACAGGGGCCTGTGTAACGCCCGTCATGCGCCGCGGATTAGTCCGACGCTAACATAACATGCCGTGTAACATCTCCGACCTTTGGATTACCCGCTTACGCTTTTTGGGCTTACGAAAATGTTAAGGTTGGCCGCGTAAAGAGCTGGAATGGTTAATTTTACGTTAATCTTGTTTTTTTCCGCAAGAAAATCGTTGGTTCAAAGGAAAAGTTAGTTTGTTAGTTTTTCCAGGTGACTTGGACTTGACGTTTCAAATTTGGAGCTACTAGCACTGAAAACTTAACACTGTTAGCCCAATTCTTTCAAAGATTAATTGGTATGCATCCTCGAAAAAGTTCATTTCAGGATCTATATAGCACTCCTTTTCGTTTATGAACGTATCAATAATACAAGCTTCACTCGCTGATTATGGATACGAAGAAAATCGTAAGATTTCAGAGAGTCAGCTTGTCCATTCCTATAGGTTCATCATATTTTATCAGATGAAACAAAAAAATCGTTAATCCAGTGAAGGCATTAATTTGTAAAAACATCAGATGGCTAGAAGTTTCAAAGCTGAGAAATAGGTATCGACTATCACAAGTCATATCTTTCATTGAAATGCTTATCAGCCTGTCTGTCCGACTGTCCGCCCGTCCGTCACACTTACGTTTCACTTAGAAAAAATTCAGTTTTAGTTCAATGTATTTATTCTATTTCTCTTGTATTTTTCTTTAAGAGCTTGACGTATATGTTATACCCCTTCAGCATTGTCTCTGTGCGGATATCAGAAGTACAATGCCTGTAAACATAAGGCACTTGACAGTGTACGGCGTGCACTTAAATCGCCTCGAACCTTGGGCTGGTCACCTCATGTTTTCCCATACTCCGTAGTTTGCCTTCCATTTTTTTCCTATGGATTTAAAGGTTTTAAGATAAGAGTCTCTCCTTCACGCAAAAAAAGCTCAGATTTAGGGTTACCATTTAAGGGTTGGTCGCATTTTATCATGATTGAAGCTATTTTTATGTATATTATGAACGAACATGCATTCATTTACCCAATCTAACCTTTTCGCCGTCCAATCGATAAATTTATAAGATAATTGTCAAAAATTCTAGGGTGGCCAAAATTGTAAATAATTATAGATGCCCGTGGAAAAAAGTTGGACAAGATGCCTATGTACATACATTGAATCTGTAGTTCTTCCATGTACTCATTAACTACAAACCTCAGCTATAGCCCTGCACATCTGATACCAGTTGCAAAAAATTGTACGTGTCATTAGGACGTTTTAAACGAACCAATAAGATTAGAAACTCTGCGCAACATTTTTTTTAACCTCGTTCATATTGGTTAAATTTATAACCCAGAAGTAGAGTAGAGCCTCCGTGCTCTGATGATCTCATCAAAATGTACTGGCAACATCAGAACAAAGTAGTTTCCGTTGTCAAACCATGTTCTTCACAAATTTACGCACTGCCCGTCGATAAAGCGGTGCACGTCTTTTAGGTTTCCCTGTACGCTTTGAATTTATAGGACGCAGCCATCTGCGAGCTGCGCCTCTGGCACGACACGAACAAGACAGCGAGCTTTTAGCGCCATCATTTAACCATCGCTGTAAATGCAAGCTTGAACACTGCACTGGCGCGTTAATTGGGGAGGTGGGCGCGGTTGTCACCTGTACAACGACGCCAAAAAGCCCCGGCTGCATGTCGACGTTAGGCCATTAGTGTTGTTGGTTAGTGTGGGTCCCGCAGCGGCGACTGGACACGTGTTCGACAGCAAGCTTCAATAAACACCAGGGCCAGATGTGCTTGCAAACGTTAGGGAGTTCATGTTCCGATACATCGTTTCACAAGGCCGCAGGCTGCTTGTTTTTGCTCGGAGATGCAGAGCTTGCTGCAGCGCTGATGCTGTCTTTGACACCCTACGCGCTTTTCCGACGTTTTTAAAGTTCTGCAGAATTAAAAGGTGTTTGTTCAAGATAAGTGAGTTTAAGTTCAAGCCATCCTGCGCTGAGCATAGTCAAGTTTTATCAGTATTTTTTTTTCAAAGAAGTTTTTCGCTTAACTTAAAGTTTCTTAAAGAATGAGCCCAACTGTCGTATAAATATTTAACTTTTTGTAGGACAATGACTTCAAAAATTTCGGGGTTTAAAATAAACAGCTGTGAAAGCCTATACTGTACCTATGTGTTAGAAAAATTACATGCGACATCTGATGTTATATGCCGATCACCATTTGTTCAAATTATGTAATGCGGTTCTAATATCGAGACTCAGTATCAGTTTAAATGTAATTTTCAATTCACAGGAAAATTTTTTATGACCTTACCATTTTCTCGAAACTTAAAAAGATTGTTTTTGTTCATGTATCAAAAATTTACTGGAGTAGTTCCTCCAAAAGCATAAAATTGAAGAAATTTTCGTAAGAACTAATCATCTAAAACTAATTCCAAGAAAACTAATGCTTGGTTGCATTTCTTTACTTTCAAAATTTTGGAAGATTTGCAATTCAAACAAAGTGACGATTTGCGAGCGTAAATCATATTTGAAAATATTTAGTGAAAAAACGTAGTTAGTGCTTTTACGTAAGTTTTTAGCGCTCGTTAAACAGGATTAAATTATTTTGAGTCTGTACATATTTCACGGCAAAGCCATGAACCTTTTTTAGGAAACATAAGCTTTGGATCTATTACTTGAGAATGGAAAAATGACAAAAAATGTTGAAAGTCTTCGGAGTAAATCTCCCTATTATTTAAGTCATCAATTAACTAAAAAATTATCCACATCAAGGGAGCTTTTCATCATTGAAAACGCGATGACTCAATTTCATCGCGTCTTGCAGAACATATGTACATCTTGCCGTCCTGACCTCTTTGTGAGCTTGATACGTACATTGCACTTCTAAGAAGTGGGGCGAAATAGTTTTCTAAGATTTTGCACGTAGAATAAGAAATTTGTAACTACATTGGAACTGTTTCATGAGATCTCTCAACTGATACGTTTTTTCCTGAGTTTCCAGTTTTGCATTTGTACTTCGGGACGTCCATGCCATATCTGAGTTTGGGCGGCCAAAATGATAGATGCCCCGCGGAAGAGTTAGACCGGATTTAGGTTTTGAATTTACATAGCCATACAAGATAGAAGAGCGCTAAGATTGATGTCGGATGTGTATTCATCAAGGTAACTGAGCAGTGTCTTTGTAGTTTCTTTATCGAGGGAACACGGCTTTCCAGGTGAACATTGCTGGACAAATGAAGTTTTACCTGCACGGTGTACGAATATTTCACTGGGACCTGGTGTTTGCACTGCGTGTCTCAAGGATAATCTGAACTTTTTAAAAATCATTTGCAAGAGACCTGGATAGAAAATTTTCTGTGTTTGGCCCCAGTACAATCTAGGCTTCTATACATATTCGATGTATCAGAGGTAAGAGTGCCTTTAGGTAGTTTTTAAAATATTGGGTTAAAAAAGTTATTGAAGGTTTTTTTTTCGGGGTGAGTGAATGATAAATCGTTGACAATGGTACAAATAAATGCTATTAAGTATAAATAATACTAATATTTATTATTCTCTAATTCCAACGGTGTTTCAATTATGTTAAACACGACGCTGTTCATATCAAAAATACTAATCATCTAGTGTGAACTTATGGTACTGAACTTTTAAGAGAACATCAAATATGATTGCGAACCCATTTGTATGGGAATATTCCGGCCACTTGGATATTTTTGGGCGCTAGAAAGACCATGCAGGAAGATGCTACTATTTGTGTACGTAGGTTTAATTTCTTGTTTTCGTATATAACATGTAAATAATGAAATACAGATGATATACACACGGGTACTCGTGAGCAAGGAGTGTAATTGTGAACCTTTGAAGACTTATTTGAAAATAAGTTATAGCTTCCTGATCAGATACATTGAAGGGCAGAGGAGAATTAGTTTCACATTTGTTTCTTAGCAGTTTGTTTTCAGAAATATCGTCTGGATATTTTTTGCTTGACAGTGTATGACAGTGTATCATAATGCGATGTGAACCATTTTTAAATGTATCCTGCCTTTAATAGTAAGTTTCATAACGTTTTGCTCAAGACTTACGAAGATTCTAACGCAAGATAGCCCATCTTTGCGAAAAAGTTTTTATTTATTTAAACTGTTACCTGTCTTTTAAGTAAACTTGGTATCAGAAAGTCTGCTATTATGAGCAGTGAAATAGCTGTTTTCTTTCAAATATGATTAAAATCTAAGCCTTATAACTAAATATGCACACAGATTTCAAGCGTAAAATTCAACATATCAAATATTTCATAAGATATCAACACAGTTTTTACACATCCAAACACCAGTTATTACGAGCTAATTTTACGAATAAAATACGCGAATGTTTCGTGGTGAACGCTCAATCATGCGCTCGATTTACCACAAGAATTAAATAAAAACGCGGCCCTCTGCTGGACGCGTAACACACTTCCAAAAATTCTGAGTCCGCGTTAGCAAAGCCCGCGAAAACAATGCTTACGAGTAATATATGCTAGGAATATTCATGGCTCGTTGTTATCTGGATTAACGTAACCAACTGAATATCCGGGCTTCGACGACACGAATGTTTTAGTATTCGTAATGAAGCTTTACGATGGTCAGTTCGGACTGATGTTCTGCAGGGGTAATTCAAATTGGCTCTGATTTAAATACAACACCGCAGACAAAAATGTCCGACGATGTTTGCAAACGCTCGCCAACACCAAATCAGGCTATGGAAATGCGGCTTGCATACACTGTAAACACTCAGCTGTTGGAAACGTGTCGGCCAGGGGTCCGTGCCGCGATACATCCAAGAGCTGAGGTTATATGAAATATTCAAGTTAGTGTATATTTTGATGCTCAACTGGTATCCGAGAAAATGATATTGCATTTAGCCATTGCGTGCATGTATGTCGAGTACAGCATGTGCTCGGTGCCAGAATCCAAACATACCAGATGAGGTGGCTCATGACAATCAATGCTGACATTTCCAATACTACATATTATGCGGAGGTTCTGTGTATAATGAGATCAATGAAATGAAAACATTCTTTCCGCGTGAATAAATATAGGCGCAGCTTGGCCATCGGTGGGTAGCGAGCCTCTATCACACCTTCGGATTGTGTTTTCAGTACCAGGATTAGCACGGTCATTCAAAACAGAACACCTCAAAGTTTTCGCGCTTGGTCGACCGCTCACTGTCCGTACTCATGATGGCATTCCAAGGAGCAATGCTATTTGCGACACTCTGAAAAGAGAGCCTGGCATTCCAAGATGATCGCTTGATAACAAGTTCTTTTAAGGCATCAATCATGGGCGCGAATTCGAAATGGGATTATAGCAGCTACGCCTTCCTATTCTTGTCCGAACAATTGTACTGGAGTACGATACTCTGAGCTTCGTCTCGATCGCGATGCGGCAAAAACTGATTACTGTTTTCTTATCGTAATTGGAAATCGACAATGAGGAATTTTTTCGGAATCATAAAGCGCAATATCGTCAGCGCGTAAATACTTCTGCCGCGAAAGTGGGATGTTATTTTATTGTGCAAAACACTATTTCAGAAATTTTAATAGTTCGATAAGTAGTGTAAGAAACGATGCTTGGATGAAGCAAAAATGATACTGCGTAACCGGAATTTTTTTGAAACACCTCTGTAGGTGATGGCATGAAAATTTAATTCATTTTAAGTTCTGGTGAAACATGATCATTAATCACATTTAGTTTGGGGATCATTCAGTTGAGTTTTCAGCTGGGCAAGAATTAAGGCTGGGAAGATGCAGTAAATTCAGCTGTGTTCGTACATGCCTCGCGCACACATGCCAACATATGTTATTTTTGAAAGACTTTTTGAGCAGTTTTTCAGTTCGTTAACGTGCGTCATAACATTGCTTTAAACAGTTAACTTCGTGAGTAATTTTACTCTCTGTCAACGAGTGCAATATAACTTTTCCGTGAAATGTTATATACTTTATTGTTGCCACAAATCCTTTAATAAAAATCTGATCATTTACATGGAAATTTTATCGGTGTATGTGAGAAAATTTTCCCTTCGACTGAAATGCAAGAATAACTTGATTTATGAGTTTCGATTCATTTGCATAGTGTTCACATTACAAGCTCTGCCTCATGCTGGAATTTATAATTTTCGGGAATGCTACTCCCTGAAATAGCGTTTTTCTTTGTCATTTTCTTCAAGTGATGACAAAATAACGCAAAAGCATAAATTTTATCATTATGCGAGCGTATTATTTGTAAGACTTAGTGACCGCATGAAATCTGTACGAGTTTGCATATTCAACAGTTATTTAACTCCGCCATTCAATCAAAATTTTTTGCGTATTCGAGAGTGCATTACAGAACATTGATTTTATTGGTACACGTGAACAAACCTCGTGAAATGTTTTTTTCGATCATTAACTTTGAGAATGATGAACCAAATACTTTTCATTTAGATTTGTTCAAAAGCTGTTAGATGCTTCTAATTTTTTTCTTCACAATTATTTAAATATTTTCACCTGTTTTAAGTCAGAGATTAGAGTAACTTTAGCTTGAATAAGTGATGGGATTCTATGGATAGATTAGATTCAATGAAGTAGAGCAAATCACATTACAAACGTACGAAACGTTTACAATAAAAAATTTATACGGTAATGCTTGAGAAAATTTAGCGGTTTCATCATTCGAAAAATGAAGTTCACGTGCGGCACCTTCCCCAAGACAGCCTGAACCTCGAAGGGCCGGATTCGCGAGACGCCATTTTAAGCAAGCCACGGAAATAAGAGTAAAAGGACGAAGGCATTATTGGAAGACTAAGCTCATATCCTATATGAACGCTCACGTTCGGCGAGCGCCTGCCACTGAGATTTAAAGCGCCACTGAACTCGTATTTGGGAAGGGCTCTGAACGTCAGATCTCGACCTAGGCGGGAACTCATCTCTCCCGTCTAAGAATATTTAACTTTTTATCTACCGGAATATCGCTGCAAAAAGACGGAAAACTCGATGGTGGAGTTGCATGAAACTTTGATGGAACGAATTCATTCACCAACGCCAATACAAATTTCGTGTAGAGTTGACTCAACTGCGTAGTTATTCAGTCATAAAGGTTAATGGAGAAATATTGGCATGGTGGCTTTTTGCAAGACGTCGTCATGAAGAATTTTTTTCGCCCGTACATTCCTACGTTTTTCCCTGCTTCCTAAATTACAACTTAAAGTTAAGTTCAAAGGATTGGGTAAACTTTCATTGACGCGCTTATCACCTTGAAATCAAAGACTTGCCGCGCAAATCTATTCTCATGACTTAGAACATACCTGAAGTCAATAACATCCAGATAATTCATTGCACTATGGGCATATTTTAAGAAGAGTTATTCAAAATGCGAAGAAGAAAAATCAGGAACTATTAACAAAACTTTTTAAAACAACTAGTTCGAATTTTCTACCACATCTTTCGAACAATTTTTTCACGTTATGTCAATTATCTGTGATAGGACTCTACAAAGGTCCAACTATTACTGTTCCCGACGTGTTAGCGCAATTACAGTATCTGTATGAGAAGAAGTACAGGATCTGAAAATGTCTTTCTTTAATACGTATATCTTTTGGACGCATGTGTTACAAGTTGTTCAGGGGTTTGGTGTCCTCAAGAAAGTCCAATGTCTGTATTAATTGTTGACACGCTTGTTAAACGCAATGTCCGTATTAATTGTTGACGAGCTAGTTAAACGCAATGTCCGAATTAATTTTTGATGAACTGGTTAAGCCCAGTGTCCGTATTAATTTGGTGAGCTAGTTAAACGCAATGTCCGTGATAATTTTTGATGAACTGGTTAAGCCTAATGTTCGTATTAATTTTTGGTGCGCTAGTTAAACGCAATGTCCGTATTAATTCAGTGATTTATTTCAACGCAATGTCCATATTAACTGGTGAGCCAGTTGAACGCAATGTCCGTATTAGTTTTTAGTGGGCTGGTTAAGCACAAAACGTAACTCATGCCTCCAATGATGTGCCAGGACCAGCTGAACATATTTGCCATCTTAATTGTTGTTCCCAAAATTTTATGCAAATGTTTGTCATATTGGTCCTCAAGAATATGAAATTTACATATGAGTCACCAGTTATTTCTGTTGATGAATAATGTTCATGTCATGCTACCGGTAAGCACGTTCTCTTGTTCAATGACATTTTTCTGAGCTAAGGTGCCAACAAACCGGTTTTTTATACGCGCCCATAACTTCATGTTTCAAACATATAACATATTGCAATTATTGCCTAACGAACAACTATTACTGAATTGATCGATATTTTTTTCTGTTTCGAGTATAATTGATTTCATTACATGACGCCACGCGAGTCAGCGGTGCCGTTACTAAGACATGACGCATCGGTAGAATATTTATGACGTGTCGCACAGTTGATATCGTCAACAACCAAAGAGTGAATAAATACACCTAGGGCTCAGTTAACGCAATCACAACGTTGCTCAGAACACCTTGGAACACGTTTGACTAAAGCATAATCTTGAGAAGGCCTCGTCTTTATGAAGTTAGAAGTCTATGCTATTAATGAAGTTGCTAGAGGAGCCATAAGCTAAGCTGCTTAGAGCCACGCTCCTTCTATCGACTCAAGTTGCTGCTTAACTCTGCCATCCAGGTGAGATGCGAGCTGCAGTCGCGTCAGGCTGCCTGATTACCGTGGCCCTACATGGGTAACCTGCTCCTAAACCGATTATTTCGCACACTAACACGCTTGCTAAGCCTAAAGTTGACGCAATGTGACGCCGAGCAGAATTATTATTCGGCAACAAACATTAAACTTCAATGCCTAAGATGCTTACGGCTCGACTCAGGGAAGTGTCATACGTTGGATGAACCCTGTCCTCCCGCTGATCACTCCTCATTCAGTTACTATTCAACTTGCGCACAAGGATGCTGTAAAATCTTTTATCCGTCTTTTTTTACGAGCTCATCTCGAGTGTAGTAATTCCATAGAGAGAATCGCTGAAGGAAGTGCACTATACTCCCGTACTGAGGTGATACTGAGCTTTCTGTGGGATAATCACGTCTGTATTTTAAAGAGAAAGGAGTTTTTTGAACGGTCGTGAGACCACGCGCTAAGACGCTAAGTTTGTGTAACGAAAACTGTACAGAAGAGACCTAATACTTGTATCAAACCGCCAATGAGGATCTTTAAGTTACTCAGAGTTGAGCAGCTTGAAATAGCAAATGTTATTTCATTATTATTTTACCTAATGCTATTTCCTTATTATTTCACCTACTGCCTTTTCAGTATAATTTCAGAATAGAGTTCGAATGCTTGAATAGTTGAAG
>VOMN01113399.1:0-70287 GCA_014899125.1 Orchestia grillus | reverse complement strand
CCCGCCACAACTCCCCGTAACACAGCCCCGCCACAACTCACCGTAACACAGCCCCGCCACAACTCACCGTAGTACAGCTCGGCCAGATCCTGACGCACGTAAGACAGTTGGTAGAGCAGACAGCAGTACAGCGACGCCACCACCACAGAGCAGATCTGCGCGGCAAGACGGAGCCGACTTCAGTCTCCCCAACTATTAAGAAACAGTTCTAAACGATGATTGAAGGTTTTTATGGTTGTTAATAAGCTACAAGCCCTATTTTTGCCATACTGGTTTCGCAAATGGTTTAGTTCCTCATTTTTGCGTGTTATCTTTGCAATCATGGCATCACTAATGGCACGATTTCTCATCATTTTATGAATAAATGCCCACACTCGTTTCAGCATCTGTGAGAACGTCAGCGTAGAATATTTTGTTGGTCTATTGTGATAGATCTAAAAGCTGAAAATACCATTGGCATAGTGATAAGATATGTATGTCTGTAGTTTTAACTAATATAATTCAAAATCACATTTATTTGCCTTAACAGGATCCGTACATCAAAATATAAATATATGCAAGGTTCACCAATATTTTCTCTCTAACATCTTTTACGTACCACATTTTCTTTCCCTACCTTACCTAAATCCCTGAAACCACTTCAACATCACTATATTTTCTCTGACAATAGCAAAATTGTCTCACTAACAGCTTTTGCCCTGCCGTACGCTTGGGACTTGAGGCAGAAACCCAAGAATGGACTCCTCGGCTAGTTCCAGTCGCCCCATCTTCTTTTCTATTCGTACTCTGCTTATCACTCCTACACACTGCGATGCTCCCGCGTTGACGCGCAGCACGCCCAACGCTAACACGACCGATACAAATTCTGTGCTCACGTCCAACAGCTCAAAATAGCAGGACGCTGCTACCTTGGACGTGGGGAAGGTCTTGGTGCACATCAAACGTCCCAGACGCTCATCTGTTATGGCGCACGGACCAACATTCAGTCCCAAGACGGAACGCTCGGTGTTTACTTCCGTAGGTTGAGTTGCCAAGCAAGGTATGTGGCCCTGCTTTGATGATCCTAATCTAGACATTCCTTTCGAGCTCGAGACACGCGGGTTCCGTCGCGGAAAAACAGAAAGGTATTTATCAACGAATTGGAGCGAGCATTCCGCTGCTGCTGGAAGTTCTGCGTGCTTGTTTGTGTCCTGAAGTGGCTTACCGAGAGCAGAGGGATTGTAGTCAATGGCAGTTATCAAGATAGAAGAATTAGTGATCTTTTATCATCTAAGAAGCACTCTAAAAAATGAACTTTGTACCCCAGTGCCAACACTGACGCTGAGGTTTGCTAATATTTATCCTGTGGCCTATCAATACTCAAGTTGTGGTCCTCCATTACTCACGCTGTGGTCTGTCAATATTCACGCTGTGGTCCTCCAATACTCACGCTGTGGTCCTCCAATACTCACACTGTGGTCTGCCAAAACTTAAGCTGTGATCTGCCAATACCCAGGCTGTGGTCCGCCAATACCCAGGCTGTGGTATGCCAATATCCAGGCTGTGGCCCAATATCCACCGACAGCTGTTTGTAGTTCGCCAATATTCAGATGTCACCCAAATTCTGAAGACAGATATGCCCTCCCGAAATAATGACCTATATTTGTGAATGGACATAAGCCAAGTACGAAACTTACTAAATAACATTGTTTACTGCTCTACTACGTGTAAATTTTAGATTTATGCCTCGTGAGCCGAGCTAGGTACATAGTTCTTTTTGCGGGTAGTTGTCTGAACTCCTGCCTCCGCTGTTTATCTAACTGGAGCTGTAAGATCATATTCATGCTTTGTAAGAGTGCACGCGCTGCAAAAAGTAGTTCTCATGCTTCATGTTTTAATTTCTTAACAAGGTCCCCATGATGTCAAAGATGACAGTAAATCTCATGTGAAAAAGTTAATTTTTTGCACCGCTATTACAACCTTCCTTCCCTAACACAGTCCCGCTCGTTAGGAATACGAACCCGAGAATCTGGACACGTAAATTTGCCTCACACGAAATTCTTTCAGTGCGTAAATAATAGGGACCAACTATTTAAAATTGACGTATTATTACATAGCATAGATGTTGGCTCACATGTTCCCAAACACATACACACTCCAGCTCATTGCCATCATTTCTTTAAGCATTTCTATATTGCTATATTTCCTCTTTCCACAATGCAACACTCTAACATCTTTTACACACCATATTTTCTCTAACTACCTTCTCCAAATCTTTCATACCAGTTTGGTGCTATTTTGTTAGACCAAAGTTGACAAAGCTACAACATGCACTATCGTCGCCAGCAAGAATAACCCTTAGCGCAAACTCAATAAAGCATCGCTATGGTTAGGGTTGTCAGTTTAGTTACTGCAAAAACTCCAAGCCTCATCTCTCGAGATGAGAGTTCGCTGAGAAAAATTGCGATTTGTTTTCGGCTCCTTTCATCTTTTCATTAGATTGTCCTACAGCTATGTTGACTAAATTTACATCCAGCGACAACATTGCTTCAAAGTTGAAAGGACTTGTACATACGAATTTCAATTTGTGCATTCGAGGTTTTCGTTCAGTGGATGTTTTTTCCGATGAGCTATTAAAGGTTAACATGTAAAACACAAATTAGATCTCATGATTGCCAGCCTAGAAGGACGATGAAGCGCTGATTGCATTTATGAGAGCCCGTTTCTGCGGTACCTCGGCGGAGCAAGTCTAAATCTGCCCAACGAGTGAAGAATAAGAGCTAATTTCAGCTTAAAAAAGCATTTTGACAAAATTTGAGCAGAGTTTCTTTAAATCTGCTTTGATCCGCTGATGAATTTTGATGGAGAAAGTCATGCGATTCAGAATTCATGGTCCCCTTGGAGCCTACGGTGCTCATTTTATACATAAAGTCCCTCTAGAAGTAAAGCGACTCATCTACAGACGGTAAAAGCAAGCTATGTTGAAGCTGCCAAAATAACTATGTCAATATATAAGCAATGGCCGCTCTCCAGCCTAAATTCTTCACTTGAAGTCTAAAAGTTCGTGGAACGTGGCACTAAACCGCAAAGTTTCTATACTCGGATTCTATATTACTGAACATCAACTTAGAAGGTCAAGGTACTTTTTCTGCGCTCTATTTAATTCATTGGTTGGAAATTGAGGCCGAACTCATCGGAAGTTTTTAGTCTTTGAAAATATTAGATAAAAAAGTGTTTTTCACGTAAATGTTTATATATTCGACTTTGTTTACATGCGCAACATCACACTTTCCGGATGAAATAATTGAATTCCAAATGTCTACTGAGACTCTATTCGTATGGTGATGCTCAAGCTACCTGCCGTCCAGCATCAAACTGCCAATTTCTAAGTGACTTGCTTACGTCCACGTCCGGGTTAACGCTTATCTTAATAAATCTACGGGTCATTTTTAGAATTCGTAGAACAATCGTACAAAATTACGGTTGGTTACATCGTTGACTTTAATTCCCTCTCACCCTCAATCTTTGGGATTTAAGCACGCAACTGTTCACTGAAAGCAACTGTTCACTGCCAGCAACTGTTCACTGCAAGTTACCGGTCACTGCAAGCAACTGTTCACTGCCAGCAACTGTTCACTACAAGTTACAGTTCACTGCAAGCAACTGTTCACTGCAAGTTACAGTTCACTGCAAGCAACTGTTCACTGCAAGCAACCGTTCACTGCAAGTTATAGTTCACTGCAAGCGACTGTTCACTGCAAGTTACTGTTCACTGCAAGCAACTGTTCACTGCAAGCAACTGCTCACTGCCAGCAACTGTTCACTGCAGGTTACAGTTCACTACAAGCAACTGTTCGCTGCAAGTTACTGTTCACTGCAAGCAACTGTTCCCTGCAAGCAACTGTTCACTGTAAATAACTGTTCACACTCGGTAATTATTCACTGCATGTTCACTGCAAGTCTCTTTTCACCGGAAAGTAACTGCGAGCAAGTAACTGCAGGATACAACGTCGGTTGCCAGAAGTAACTGCAGGGTGCAGCCCAGCAACTGCACCGCTGACTACTCAGTTCCCCAACTGCTCCGTACACTGCTGCACGTCGCGAAGAACTGCTACAACACAATGACCGAAAATGAAGTATTTATTAAGTTTCGTGTAATTAAATATCGTAACGTATTAGGCTTCATAAAATTGAGTAGTAAATAAGTACGTTTACGTCATTCGTCACAAACACTGAAGATAAATCCTGCAATGCTTAATATAGCCCAACATGGACGGCTGAACTGTGGTAAGAGTTTACTCGCCCCCCTGTATGGCTGCGAGAGCTCCCAGCTGCTGGATGCCCTCGCCCCACCCTTTTGTGTCCGCTGCAGACGCTCGATATGGCGTTCAAAACACCTACGAGGGTGCTGGAGAAAGGCTATGAAGGCGCCTCTTCAGACAGCCTCCCGTCAGCGGGCTCATCAAGGGGTCTCGATAAAAGGGTCTCGTAACATTGGTTTCACGCGAGTTATGGAAGGGGTGCGCTGCTCAATAGTTTTCTTCTAAGATCAAACTCCTTGTTAAGAGTTTCTGCAAGCATACCAGAATTGAATACGATGTTGATCTCGACGGACCTTGAACTATTCATGCATCTATAATTAATCCAGTTTTTTTTCAGTGAAAATTTTAATGTCTGTGCTGTGATCTTCGAGTTCTCGCGCTTGAATATACATGTTGCAATGATATCCGTGCTTTCCTTCAGCGTTCAGGAGAAAAGTGTAGGATCGGAGAATTGAATTTATTCTGAGTCTCGGATTTTTCTCATCGAGGTCTTACAAAGCTGACACTGAGCGTACGCTGAACGTGACGTGTCCCTCTGGGAATTTTCTGGTGGCTTCACTGCACCAAAAGAAAAAGCAGAAAGGTAACTGAATTTCAGAAAAGCGAAGAGGAAACACGTTCTTCAAACAGGATTTGTGAAAAATTTAGGAAGAGCCACACAAGGTCGTGCATTTGATGTGAGTACAGAAAAGACGTGCTCAAGTAAGAGTTGGACCGTCTGACTTTCATGAAAGTTCCTTCCAGAAGCTGCCCCTGAGATTTGATAGCCACTCTTTCTCTTTAAACTTTGGAGAATGTCGCCGGCGAGATTGGCGCGGGTGGGAAAATTCACGTCCTCATTACTTGACGACTCGCTTCGTCACTGCTGGGATTAAAAAATGCACACATTTGTCAAAACTCTCGGGTCTCATGCGATAGGCAAATTTGCTTAGCGATATCGAACTTGAAATGGCACAATTATGTAAAAAGGCTCGCAAACTCATGTATTTTCTACGGTGTTGAGACGTAAAATTTCCGTGTAAACGTCCTCAGTGTTTCTCGTTCTGCCTTGAACGTTATTCATCCTTACAATGTTAAGTTAATCATATCATGCACGTCTGCATTTTCCAAGTACCGCCTCGAACAACTTTCACTTCAATGACATTTAATTAATCATACCAACAATGGTAAAAGAGACTGGTGGGCCCCTTACGGGCCCATAACACGATCAATCAATGTCTGAAGATTGTGTCGGAGGACACCCAAATATGGTCATCGAATGCTGAATTTGTTCTTTATTCTGGAGTCTGGTCAGAAGTCAACAGACTGAACGGTTTGATTTCCGACCTTACTCTAGAAGAGAGAGCAAAGTCAGCATTCCATGCCCATATTTGAATGTCTCCCTACACTGTCTTCAGACAATGACTGATCGCATGAAGGGCCATGTAAGATACACATTTCGCGGTTGAATATCTAGCTTTAAAACACTTCCTCACAACTCCTGCGGCTTTGGCCTTTCTGTGAGGGCTGCATGACCCCTGCCGTTGCTCGCAGCGGTCACCATTAGCGAGATTACCGGCCAGTCTTCCTCGAGTTGTCCTGCGCCTCGCTACCGATAGGAGCTTCGTTTAGTTTCCTGGTCAAGTTATCGTGAGAAAACTTAATGTTTCAAGAGAAAAGAAGATGGTCTGCACCCAGCTTTAATTTCGTTAACCTTAGGACTCAATCCAAGATGTGTTGCATATCAGCTGGTTTTTGAATTTCAATTTTATTCCTTTCGTTTTAACTGTAAATCTTGCAAATGGCCAATTAATTTACCTTCCCGTAAATTATGAAATAAAGTATTAAATTAAATTAGTAGATCGTTGCAGGTCTCTCGTTTATTTTGTTTCATTTGTGTGTACCTGAGCCGAGCAGGGTTGCTCTGTGCCTGCTGTTCTGAACTTTTGAGGTCAGCGCTGAGCCACCTGCTCTGCATCATATACTGGTATCAGTCCGCTCTGAACCATCACTGGCTGCTCTAAACTATGTATTGAGCTTTGGACTCTCGAGGTCTGCTCTGAACTATTGAGGTCTGAGCCCTCGAGGTGTGCTCTGAATCACTGAAGTTCCTCACACGTTAGAATTGGGAAACGCAATCGGCCTATCGGTGATTCCATGTAACGCATACTAGGGAAATTCTCTTCACAACAAACCATATTCAAGGGTGGCCGGCTCATCAGGAGCGTGACAGCTGCCAAGGTCCTCATGACCTTAGTGCGACGTGTCGGCGCTTTGGAGTCGGAGAAGGTTGCAGTGCAAGGGAGACAGCAAGCTTTGGAGTCGGAGAAAAATGCAGTGCAAGGGAGACAGCAAGCTTTGGAGTCGGAGAAAGTTGCAGTGCAAGGGAGACAGCAAGCTTTGGAGTCGGAGAAGGTTGCAGTGCAAAGGAGACAGCAAATTTTGGAGTCGGAGAAGGTTGCAGTGCAAGGGAGACAGTAAGCTTTGGAGTCAGAGAAGGATGAAGCTTAGAAAGAAATATGTTTGCTTTAAATGTTTCTTTCTAAATATTATTTTAAATAGATGTAGATTGCTCTCATCCGAAAACCAAAGCGTGAAATGATCGTAGGTACCTCACTTGATCAAATCCATTTTTGTGAGAAAATGGTCGAGATATCTGAAACTTAAAAATGAAGCCCCAAACTTTCATTGATATCATTGGAAGAAGTCCACAAAACCACAAAACTAAAACTAAAGGCCCTCCTACGACGCCATTGCAGAAGTCTGTAAAACTAAAGATTTTCTTATAATTTCATCGCATGAAGGCTACAAAAATGAAGGTCTTCCTGTCATATCATTACTGAAAGTCTACACAAAACCGAAAGCCTTCCTTTCAAATCATTGCTGGAAGTCCCCAAGTCACTCCTCTGTCAGAGGGGTGATGCAGTATAAGCGTCAGCGGGGCTGCTTTGCTTTAGAGCGCCCGATGCAAGAGGCAGAGTTGGCATAAGAAAAGAGAAGATGGGTGACAAGCGAGCGACTGAAAAAAGCCAGTCTGTCTCGCTTGGTTTTTAGACTGCGCTTCATCCATCAACCTCTAAAAAATAGGATTTCCAAAGAGAAGAAGGAAAGGTTCATTAACTCATGGTTCTTTATTTATCTAACCATCATATTAACTTGGTTGCCTAACTTCCCAACTTTCGTTACGCTGTGTGGAGTTCAGCGAACTTATCGCGTACATTCATTCCTTCTGTCATGAATAGAAACTTCCCTTGATGTTTGAAAACCTCAATGATAAGATCCTCTGAAATATGTGGGTAGATTATGAGGTGGTTGGAGAGGCTGCAAAATGACCTGAATTAGTATGGAACTTCAAGATTCAAGATATTCAAGAAGAACTCGTGCAGCTTAAAACTGGCAGTGAAAGAATGAGTTGATGTACTCAGTACCTTATACTAAATATTTACTCATAGTTCAAGAAATGTGCATCGATTACGAATAGTTAATTAACGAGTATAATAGCAGTTATTATAATCGTAGATTACAGTGCTCCATATCTACGCGAGACACCGAATTGAAATTGTATACCATAGTTCTTGAAACTTGATGGAAGGAAATTCATGGCTGAAATTTCAATTAGGGCATTTATCTGTTATAATCCCACGAAGGATCAACATCGCTGATAAAGCATAACATATTACATAGATGGGCTTGGTGAACTTGGAAAAATCAGAGTGAAAATTACTGTGTGTAACAAATAGTTGCTAATTGCATCTCGACTTTTAAATGCTTGTAGAAGTAGAGAAATTAAGTGAGACGGTTCCGCATCAAATGAATGATATTCAAAGACCTCGCTCTACGTACTTTCTCTTCTATTTAGTCCCTTCCAAGCGTTTTTCAAAATCCATAAAAGCTCGAACCATATCATTTCCTTCTGCCAGGTATGCAACACACATCCATCTCGTAGCCGGCACATGATTGGCTTATTCTCCTGTGCGCCTAAGTCACACTACTCTTCCCCTCTCACAAACTCTACATGCACCCCATCGCACCAGCTCGTACCGCTTAAGATGTTCCTGATCACAGGAGCGTGTTACCGTTGCCCCAGGTGGTCCGTTAATTAAAGCGACTTGCATAACACACCCCTCGGTGCGTTACGCCTGCAGGCCCCAGCGGCCTCCAAGACCTCAGCTGAGAGCTCATCAAGAGATGGAGGGGTGTTTGCAGGGGAGGGATGCCCTGCTCTCTGTCCGAACTCCTAGTTTAAAATGGTTCAGTATTTAGCTCTGCTCGTAATTTAAGCAACTCCGTCGTTTTAGTCAACGGAAAAGACAATTTAAAAAAGCGATAATAATGCTGTTGTAAATGAAAGAGAAACATTATGGTTAGTGTTGATGAAATGGGAAAATCTTTTAAGAATCAACTCGTTTTCCTTCTCTTTATCTGTTTCCTGCTCACGTTGCAGCATATTCATCCCTGCAACATTAATGACCTCAAGTCGAGCTTGCATTTTCTCTGATACGTACTGTAGTTGTAAAAAAAAAGAACAATGAGGGGCCCCATGGCTCACTGATACCGTGTTCTGCACACAACTTGGAAGTAAGGGCTCGATTCCCGCAGGGGAAATGGATTTACTCAGTTCCACGGAGAGCGTCTATCGCAAAGGAAGCTTAAACATTTCTTACATCAGCCACGCGTCAGAAGTTATAAGGCGTCAAAAACCCAACGATGAGCTTTACAACAACTGTGTTGGAATTGTTAACGTTTGTTGACAGGAAAGGTCTACTCACCATGGTGAAGAAGGCTGCCAGGAAAGCGGCCGTACGCGCGTCGCACACCCACGGGCCTCCCGCCTTCAGCTGGCGCAGCCTGGACATGGGAAGGGAAACGATATTATTCTGAGGTTCTCTTCCATAACAACTTCATTTGAGCAGCTTGATGTCCAACTGGCTGAAGACACCAGCGCGTTGGCTTGGTGATGGCCGTAGAGCGTGTGCTCAATGGTAACTTGGTGCGACGAGCTTGCATGTCATGGGCGCGATACAAGCATCCTTTTGTGTTTAAGCTTGAAAAGAGGAACTGCCTTTTCCTTCATTTCACTGTCAAATTTTTTGCTTGTGGTGCTTGGTTCAGATATTTTGTGATGGACGCACTGAACATCCAAACTTGGCAGCGAAATGCAGTGTCAAGCCGCTTACCTGTATTGTAGGACTACACTCCCGAGTAGATGTCGGCCTGATTTGAGGGGAGGGTGCCAGGGCACGTCTTCCTTACCAAACTTAATTGCGAAAACGAAAATGACGGAATTCAGTTGAGGTCTGAAGCCTCGAGGTCTGCTCTGAATTGAGTTTAGAGGCCAGTATTCGAGCAAGCAAGCATTACTCATTGTCCAAGCTAACTTATTCTGGTCATAGTTTGAGACTGCGATCTGAATAACCCTCGCTAAGTTTCCCAGCGAGCAATACCTCATGTTATTGTCAGGTTTGCATTTCATTAAAGCCATTTACTCGCTTGTTAGGTTTCCATAGGGCTAATATTCCCTCGGAGCCGACGTCGCGTAAGCCTGGGACTTGAGTAGCCCAGCCAAGGCTCCTGTGAGAGCGCACCTGCCACAGCCCAGACTGTGGGGCGCGCAGGCTGTTGGGTCGAGAGACTTGCTCAATGACGCAGCGCCTGGCGTGGTGCTCCGGCCGCTTTTGGGACCCCCGATGTTAAGAAGGAATTCATTCCTCGCAGGGAATTTGGGCGCTGGTGGAATGATTCAAAATGTCAATAACGGATGTAAAATAAGATGAAAGCTTTTGCTTATTGATCATTTTCCTGTAGGAACGTTCACTGAGGGTTACATATAGTATCGTGAGTGTGTCTATCGGTGGGATAAAGTGCTAACGATTTCATCATACAAGGTGTCTGCTAAATAAGGAGCCGATTTATAAACGTTCTTGTTTCTAAAAGGCTTAAGTGGTTTTCATTGACAAGAACAATCAATCTAAAATAGTATTTTATTCTGTGGGTAACCTCTACCACCTCTCCCACCATTGATGGTGGTAAATTTTCCTGTTTTCAAGAAAACTTATTTTAGCCTTCTAGTAATGATAGTTTACAGACAACAGCGTTTTCAAACCACCTTCAGTCTCTCGCCCCAACAGCCTGCGCGCCCCACAGTCTGGGCTGTGGCAGGTGCGCTCTCACAGGAGCCTTGGCTGGGCTACTCAAGTCCCAGGCTTACGCGACGTCGGCTCCGAGGAAATATTAGCGATGTCGACATTCCTGTTCGCTTCTATTCTCTCTGTTTGGCATCCATCAATTTCGTTAATGGAAATTATGAACTGTGCTGCAAACAGTCTACTTGGCGTAATTAGTTGGAACTATTCTTTTAGGTGATCGTACTCCATATCTTGCATAAAATCGACGAATTGTTTTGATTACCGATCAACATTTAATAATTTCTTCCACTGCAAATTTTATCATTTCGACTGTTGACTGGGGCATTTTTCTTGGGGCTAGCACACCATGAATGAAATTGGAGTTCTACAGATATGCCTATGCATTCGTTTAAATCGTACGTATGAAACCAAACGAAATTTAAATCGTACTTTTTCCCGTGAATCAATTTCAGCCTTCTTGCACTAATTCTTTAAAAACTGCAGCGTTTTTAAATCACTGCTTTTTTAGAGGAGACCTTGCTCAGGAAATCGAAATTTTGATTTTCTCAAGAGGAGGAGTTGTGATCACGCCGGCATTTACAAGCGTCTGAAGCTGCCCCAGCACTGACTAATGTGACTGAGGACAACATAAACTCTTGTAGAAAAATTGTTATCTCACACAGGAAAACATTCAGGGAATACCACGTGTCAAACGAAAAATTCTCCTCTAGCCTTTACTTTAGATAGAGGCTTGGGAAAGCAATCCTAAACAAATAGACTTTAATTTATTTCAAGCTTTGGAGTCCAGTTTGCACAGTCCAGCCCTCGTGGTATTGCTTGCAGTCCTAGAGAGCTATCCTGTTGCAGGACGACCGTTACCGTGATCCTCTATAGAGATCCTTTATTGCCTCTGCGCTGCAACATGTCACCAGGAATGGCTACCGGAATATTGCAGCAAGGATACTACATGCAAAGGAAAAGAATATAAATATTAAATAATTAATGCTGAAAATACTGTACCATGTAAAGTTTTTTCTTAATACTGCAGCTTCAATACGCAGACTGTGCAAAACTAAGGCTGCCAAAGAAGCTGACATTCCGAAAATAAAAGCATCGTGTAGCCTCCCACAGCTTCGGCTATTATCTGATTAAACTGGCCAGTTGGCTTTGGACCGGTATTGAGACGCTTCTTTGATCGAAAGGCTTCTGATGAAAGTCACATTTATTTAAACAATTCTGGTGCACGATCCACCACCAATGTCTTGGTCAGTGCTTCACATACATGGTGGCTTGCGGGTGCATCATGTATCCCAGTCTGTGTTCTACGGGGCACTTTAGGGCGCTCTATGTACCTTCAAAGAGAGGTGTGAGCCTCTGTGGCCACATAACAAATCCTACTCTGCACTCTACAAGCCTCCCGAATGCTCTATCAATTCCTGACTGAATTCCAAAATCCACACTGATACTCCTGGGACTTCTTTGCCGACTCAGAGAATTATCGTCGATCTTGTCTGATCCATCAGCTGCACGCATTTGAGTGCAGGCACTCGGTACTCCAAGAACTTCTCTCGGTACGAGTGAACCGGTTCGGTACTCTATTAGTTTCTTCGTTGTTTCATTAATCTGCTCGATACTTAACTTTTTGATGTTCTATTTATCTGTTCGCTACTTTACTAATCACTTTGGTACGCTATCAGTATGTTCAGTTCTCTATAAATTTTCTCGATACACTAGGAACAAACTTAATACGCTATTAACCCACTTGGTACTCTATTAGGCTGCTTGATACTGTATTAACCCACTTGGTACTCTATTAGGCTGCTCGATACTCTATTAACTCACTTGGTATTCTATTAGGCTGCTCGATACTGTATTAACCCACTTGATCTGCGATTGATGACCGAGCCCGAGTTCTATGAGCCCTCGCAGCCCCAAACGGAGCCCGAGAGGACTCCCACAGGGATGAGCCCGCAGACGTACGGAGTCTACATGTCATCACGTCTTCATCTTTATAACGTAATCAAACCTTTAAGTCTTCACAACGTCTTGTTTTCAAATCATCATAACGTCATCACGTCTTCAACTCTTCAAGACGTCATTCAGCTTTCCGACTTGATCAATTTTAAGGCAATATTGCACAGCCATCACGTAAGCCATACTTTTCGCTTGGAACTTTGACAAAAATGTAACATAGAAGGGAAAATGAAATTCAGTTTTTGTGATTCTGCGCCATCACAACGACGGCGCGCGTCGTACGTCGACTGGTCGTATGAGTGTCCATGAATTGAAGAATAAAACGAGTCTTAAGACGATTTCGATTTATTCCACGCAGGTTAATCTCCCTGTGTTCGGCCGAATAGGTTTTATTTATAAGTGGAAACGCTTAGTCATATCGAACGTGTACTCACCGATTAAAACGAGGTGGAATAGAGAGCAATATCACCGGAAAATACAAGTTCTATTCAGTCCTCACTCGGGCTGAAGAAGAAGCGTTCACACGAGTGCGGAGGCGATCTCTAACGCAGGCTCCACAACTGCTACGAGAAAACCTCCTTAATTGCGGCCGCGGCTCTCGCATTTTTGTCGGGTCGCTCAGATTTTTCCCACTTCATTTTTCGAGGAAAATATTTAATACTTCTATAGCAGCCCAAAGCTCAAGATTAATGTAAATTTTTATGCGCAGTTCTGGGAGTCCAACAGTTAGCGTTACGAACAATGGTGGGACCACTAAAAAAAAAATATTACTGGCCTGTATATCCTCGATTATTTTGGCTGTTTTTTAATTTCTCGATTCCGAGAGTGACCAAAAACTGTAGAGTTAGGGTGGTTAGCTGTCAGTGAATTAAATTTTTATTATCGTTATTCACCGTACGTAGCTTTAATGCTATTATGGCCGCTTTCGAAATGCTCGACACGGCAAGCTTATAATTCTCAGCACAAAAAATTATGCCTGTTTCCGTGTATTCGAGCGCGTTAATTTCAGAAACTCGTTAGCACCTCGAAGGGTAAATGAAATTACCTTCCAATCCATTCAGAATGAAGTTTTGGGCAAGTTTTATTTTGAATCCAATGAAAATGAGAAAACGTCTCTTCCCGTCAGCCACCAAAATCCAAGCAACCACAGAAACCTGTTCAATCCTTTCGAATCTCCTGGAACCTATATTTGTGTCTCAAAAATACTTCAAGTCTAGCGAGATGAACTGTCCTGAAGTTATATTCATATTGATTGATTAAATCTTATGTTCATAGGCACATGAGTCATTACACCATCAATTTGCTCAAGTCAAAACCACTAGTGTGTGAGTATGTCAACTGAAGCAAAAAATCTTATTTTTGTATGTGTGTGTCAATTACGCGAGTACGGACTCTAAAGAGTAAATAGGTGAGGCCTGTCCGGGCCTCAGTACTCCAGTACCGGCGGTGACCACATCCTTACTTGTACAATCCTATTAGTTGCAACTCTTTCATTACTGAAAATAGGGTTCAGGAAGACTTGACTTCTGGCACACTGTATCTCCGCACATGTGCCGTGAGAAAGTCTTGTGTTTTATATTTGTGTAGAGACAGTTTGAGCCTTTTGTGTATGTAGAGTGTTTAACTTTGAGCCCACTCGAACCTTTCGTTCAACTTTGTGAGGAACTGCTTTGAGTGTTGAGCAACTTCTTCCGAGGAATTTTACGGTGAGGAGATTGTGGCAGTCGTAGGCCTATCTCGGCCTGGTCTGTCCCTCACTTCCTCAGCCTATCACTGTATGATCGTTGTTGCTGATGAGGAATTTGAAATAAACAATTGACGATGCACCATTTAAAAGAGAAAACACTTCTTTCGTTCCAGTTCGATTTTGGTTTTACAGGCACAAATTTAAAGTAAAAATCATTTGCTACTTCTATTAAAAGATAAAAAGCTTCGAAAACTATGAATGAAAAGACATTGAATTAAACCCGCGGAATAGTGTTTAATAATGACCAAGCTGAGTTACATAATGAATCCTTCCCTGTAACCGACTTCATTCCAGGCTGAAAAAGTTCCATGATGAAAATATTTTTGCCGCAGTGAGCTCATGCGCCAGAGCAGCGGCCTGAAAGAACCGCCAGCGGCTGGAAGGAAAGATTAATATTTGATGAAGCCATCAGCGACGCTTTGCAGTGGCATATCCCCAAAGCACTTGCTTAATATTTTAGTTTTTACGGCGGGTTATTTCAGGCACACGTGGTATGGCAGTCAGACTTCACTGAACTGTTTTCAACGCGAGCGGTTGCGACCACATTTCTGTGCGGAAGTGCATCAGCAGATTTTAGAATTTCGCCTTCGATTTATTGACTGAATGCACGAAAGTCTTTGAAATGGCTTCAATTTCCCCGTATTTACTTTACAACAATTACCAGCATCTTGGAACAATATGACTTCCAAGTGGCTAATTCCACCAATAGGAAATTCAAGTGGTAAATTCTGTTCCTGATTACCGTGATTACCGTACATCATATGGTGTGAGAAGATTCTCATGTATGTGGCCAGTAAAATAAACAGGCTTTCAGTGTCTCAGAATACGATCTCAGGGTCTCAAAATGAGACTTCAGTGCCTCAAAACACGATCTCAGTGCCTCAGGATGCAATCTCAGTGTCTCACAGCACGACATTAGTGTCAGAAAACACGATTTCAACATCTCAAAATGCGATACGTGCTTCAGATACGATCTCAGCATCTCCTGGCTTTTATTTAAAGTTCATGGTTGAATTTATCCAACGAACCAACCTCAGTTGCCGTCGGCATCACTGCCTAGGGTTGAGGCACCCCGCAAGTCCTTGCGTGTGAGTGGCCGGCTGCATTCCTTGTGTACGTGTGAATGGCTACCTGTATTTCCTTGTGTGCGTATGAGTGGCTGCTTTGTATTCACCTGTGCGTGTGCGAGTAGCGGACTGTGTTTCCCTGTGTGTGTGTCAGAGGCCCTTGTTACTACGTTTGTCTGCAGAATTGAATTAGTAGTCAAAGTAAGTTAAATTTTTGTATGAAATACCGTATACTTATGTTACGTGTATCACGACTGGCAGAGTTATTTGCGCCACACTGCTAAAACGGCTGAGATAAAAAGTGCATTAAAAGAAGGCCAGACACAGATTAGTGCGTCAGTTTTGTGATATATGTGTGGCAGAGATGAGTGTACCAAGTGTATCAATAGGGTGCCGCACTTTCTCTCAGTTTGGGCATTTCTAACCAAAGGAGGACTCGCTGTGCCGTAGCGGTTGGTTGTACACTTCAGTATACAAAAAGTCTTACACTTGACCTTGAGCTTGAAGTGAGCACCGATATCAGCCAGAACGTGTAATTTTTTTGTAATTGGCACGCATCCGACAAACAAGTTGGCTTCTCTAGGCTTGTAGCAGACAACCAGACTACACCATAAATTTCCGTGGATATCACCCAAGGCCATATCATGCAATATTCAACCAAGAGAGAGCATCACTGGGAAAGTCAGTTCATCGTAAAACATACCCTCACGCATGGGAGGTCAACTCAGTTTGTGGGCAAAAATGAAATTTCACTGACCAGGCATTCCGCTGGCGGGCGCAGCAGCAAGAGGTGGACTGGTCTTCATGAACGGGCAACAAGATCGTGTCG
Source organism: Orchestia grillus (assembly GCA_014899125.1). Taxonomy (NCBI): domain Eukaryota; kingdom Metazoa; phylum Arthropoda; class Malacostraca; order Amphipoda; family Talitridae; genus Orchestia; species Orchestia grillus. The sequence continues at coordinate 54,265 of VOMN01113399.1, read as the reverse complement.
TAGGTAGAAGACTGATCCTTGCTGTGGTACTCTGTGGTGAGCTTCACGGGGTGGTACCGCTTTTTGTGGTACAGGAACGACATAGTGTCTGAAAGAAGTGAAGGTTTCAGCAGCGGTGGCCACACGAGCTGGTCTTCCGGCTGGAATTAGCTCGTAGTGAACGGTTCCGTTCAGTTATCCTGCTTTCAAGCTTCTGAAAAATGTGTAATGAATTTCTATTTTTGCTGGCCGGCGCAATCGTTTTAGACGGGAGAGCAGGCTGAGCGCTCAAAGTTCTGTCTCTAGAGCAGGATTATGTTTTATGGGCGACAAAAGCAATCTGAAAAATAGAGGTTGGAATGATCACATTTTGCTTGTGCCGGGGGTAGACTGCACAAGATAAAATATAACATAAAGCATGTAAAACATTTCGTTCAAGTTATTCATCATAACACAAACACTAATCAAAGCTACAGGCAGTCAGACACAATGCGCAGAACACAAACTACTCGAGGTCCTCCAACACAAAAAAAAACACAAGGATACAACATTATGAGCAACAAGCGACACAGTTCAACTTGAGTCTGAACACAATACAGACGACCAAAACCAACACACTACACAGGAAGACGCAATATACTCGTAGCCCTACGTATGGAACAACACAGCGCAACACAACATCAGGCATGAAACACAGGGATGCTTGTCGCTGCATGAAATAAGGTCCCTAGCTATCAAATGCACTACTGAAAATTATTTCTCCTTCCATAGCAATAAGATTCAAAAGTGTAATTACTTCCGAGATAATAGAAATTATTTGCCACTTCAAGGTAATTTTGCTATCTTTACGTGAAAAGTTAACACTCTTTAAGGCATAATAGTTATGCCATGTAACATTAGTTGCTCTTAAAATTGAAGAACGCAAACTCCCACGTTTTTTCCATTATTTTACTACTGTGAGACGAATAAAGTTTATCGTGATACTTTTTGAGTGAAGTGTAAATTGCAAACTGAGTGACAGCTTCAATATCCAGTTCGACAGTCAAATGCCAAAACGCCTGTGTACTTGAACATGCCCTTAATGACCATTCGTACTGCGGAAATACTATTGCCACCTACGTTCTTCTATCGTGAATGAAATTTTACAGTAAGAATCGATTTATTTTGATGAGTTTGAGTTCCACAATTTGAGCAGCTGCGGTGGCATGAAACGTGCTTCTACCATTTACAACCTTACGTCAACAAATTTCGCACGACAGGCAGCTTGAGCTGCACCAATCGAGCAACAGTTAGTTGCTTGATTTGAAGAGCCTGCAGACCCCAGCGGGGAACTCGCTTTGCCTCACAAATGGACCAAATTAGCGAGGTTACTGCCATGAAATTTCAAGCGTTGTGCTCAACTGCACGGACCATTGCAGGCCACCGTCAGTGTTTGCTGAGCTCGTAGTCACTGGATTAATTTCCAGTTGACTTGCAGTGAACTATATGATACATATTTTCTTTTGGAAGCGTATTAAGGCTACATTAGGCGAAAGACAAACAAAAGCAAAGAGAAAATATTTCCTGCTGGTCGGCTGTATTTTTAAACAAACACGAAGTATACGTAGGAGCAATTATGGGTACACTGAATTTAGCACGTGAGCAGTAAAGGGTTTAATAGCTCTTAGTCAAACAGTTCTATGGCGGAGCAGGAGTGTGATGCGGCCATCTTGCCTCATCGCATTCCCCTCTCCACTTAACAAACACTACAGCTGAACGAGGGTTTGTATTCACACTTCTCCCCTACCCTCGAGTGATGATTTTTGAAAAGTTGTTTATCTCGAAAATAATTCTTCCGATTTGCCCAAATGACAGGATATTGATTCTTCATGCGTGTAGTGACATGGCTGAAAGGAACAGCAGGGTTTCCAGGGAGAAAGTTAACTCCTTAGAACAGAATTTGTTAACATTGAGCGTCGTTCTGATAATGCTCTTGTAATTCGGAAGGAGGCGGTCATTACGAACTAACTTGGAACCGCATCTGAAATGAAAACTTATCTCACGTGTCACTGGTTGAGAGGCTCTAAATAAATAACTCATCGTTACACTAAGAAAAGCTCGAATACAAACTTATGCGTTCCATATATTGACTGTCATAATATTGACAGTCATAATATTCATCCTAATATAATTTATTGCCATAAGATTTACGGTATTGGTAAATACGCCTATAACATTTACGGTTATAATGTTGTCGACTACACTACATTCGTCTTAAATAGTTACTATTTTTTCAACGTGAAGACCGTGACATTCGAGGGCGAGAACATTCATTCCTATTACCCTAACGAGCCGACATAAATTTCAGCTTCGTACCATGCTGACTCGTGGCTTCAACACGAATTTCGGTTGAAATGAACTTACAAATGCGGCACTTTACATCTCGCCAGGATTAATGGTGTGAGCTTTGCGAGCTTGTCTAACCGACGAGAAAAAGTTTTGCCTGCTGTCCAAATCATTTATTTTTAGACCTCTTTAAAATGTACGCATGAACTGACCGAGGATAACGTTCCCCTTAATGCTTCATGCATATTTTAGTAGTGTGCATTTCCGTCGATAAGGAATTATGCAGTACATAGCGCCAAATGAAAATAGACTGTTAGCTATACGTGTAAGAAAGCTTTCTAAAAAATAGTGCTCCGTAAATTTCCAAATTAATTGTAAGCCAGATACTTGTGAATATATATTAATTTGATCAAACGACACCACTCAAAGTGGTGAATCCTGCACTTGACATCGCTGAGCATTTGGATCCTATTTAGACACCGAGTGCCCGGGTAGCCTTGTCAACAACATTTTTTTACACTCTTGCTCTCAAACTGACTGTTAATTAAGCAAATAGTAACAACCTAAAAAACGTAAATAGTTGATTAATGAATTATAAAAAACGATATTTATACTGAATATTATAATTGAAAAGTAAACGTTATGAATAAATTCGAAAGCAAACTTCAAGTCATTTCGTCGAAATTTTGCGGGTCGTATGTTTTCTTATTATCCTACTTCATAGCTCATTTAATATTAAATTTCAGCCTGCATAATTGCTTATGCTTAGAACTGCTAACTTTGAGCATAGTACATCAGTCTGATAAGCAGTTCAAGGAGGTACATGAAACAAAAGTGTCCCCGTCAAATGTGTCAAAGACGTATAGTACGTGTTTCATTGTCCGCGAAAAAGCAGTTCTGAGCCAAGGGTAAAGATGAGGTGATCTCTCACTAAACGAGCACAGCCGAACTGCTGTGTGAACGCTGGTGGCGGAGGATATCACGTCAGGATAAGAATAATAATAAAAAATATTCAATAGGGATCTTACTCAAAAACGTCACGTGGTTTCTTTAATGAGCTCTTGAACTCACGAAATTGTTCAGGCCTTAGGAAGGTGTTTATCATATATATACTATCTAGTTATTTAGATTGCGTAGCGCATTTTATAGGCTGAGTGTTTTAGCAAATATGATTAGCAGCTTCCTGGAAGTTGTAGCAAGCAATGAACTTGAACTATGTGACGTGGAATTGTACGTCACCCTGCGTTCCGTGCGTTCCGTAGGAGGTGTGAAGAACGCAATTACCGATGTGCAGATGTTGTTGAGCGTCGTCCCAGCGTCATGCGTCACCAATGGAGTAAGAGCAAATTAAAACGCGCAAAACTTTCGTCGGAGTTACAGACGGTTATCTCAAGAAAACTCTATCGGAACACGTTCTTGAGAATTTTACTCCATTGATTTGTTCAATTACTTGACTCCAATTATAAGTAAAGTGTTTCAGATATTTACGATAAAGATGTTGCTGACTGTTTTGAACGTGAGCTTGACGTAATCATGGCTATTGCAGTTGTGATTTCTCGAACTTTTCCCCACCACAGAAAGTTATTGAGGGCAGTTTGTCCACTGCCTCATCTACGTGTCACTAAGAGCGAATGCCGTGCGTTGGCTAGTGGGACTCTGCTAATGGTAATGATCTCGTAATGTGATTGCTGGTGAAATTAATCAAATTGTCAGACAAGTCTATCATCGACAGAAGAAGACCTATTTTTTTATTAAATTGGCTATCAGAAGCTTGAGTGACTTGACTGATGAAGAGTTATTTATTATACACCACAAGAAATAAACATTTATTTGAGGCAATGTGCGACCAAAATTCTACAACGATGCGATACTCTTTTACTCGGTAAATGTATCACAAAGTTAAAAATACAGTTTTCTCTCACAGACAAAAAATAACACCAAATTTGATAAAATAATCCTAAGCCATGGATTAAAATATCATTTCTCTTCACATTCCTAAAAACCTAGGCACATCCCTAAAATTGTTCTGCGGAATCGACCCCCAAGGGAATCGCGACCAAGTCAGACAGGAGCCGGTGAGAGACAGACCACATCCCCTTCCACAGCTGAGGCACGACTGCCCGGAGTCCAGTGGTGCTGCGGAGTAATATTGTAGGCCTACGGATGTCGGCAGCTCGCACTTGCTCACAAATGATCGAACGAAGTTGGGCAGACTGGTATCACATATACCTTGCCTTGAAAATGTTTAGGTTTTTATGCCCAGGTCACACTGGAGTGCTGCCGCTTTGTGTGCATGGTGGGCCTTCGCATATCCGCGAGCTGTTGAATGAGACCGCTTCCCTCTGCCGCCTGATAGTAGTGAGGCAAGGGAGACCAATCAGGGATAGTTTGTAGAAAGTTATCCAGCTTTTTCTTGAAGACGTCCAGGGAACCATCGAATTCTCTCAGATCTTCATCTTTGTGGAGCAACATAGACATGAGTAGGTAATACCCGTGTGGAGCAACATAGACATGAGTAAGTAATACGGTAATACCCGTGTGAGGAAACAAAGTTTGAAGCGTGATTATTGAAAGAGTTTTATTTGCTTGCATCTTTTGTTGTTACCATCTAGCATATCGACGATTATGTGCGACTTATTGAAGGTACAGCTTGAAAATGTACGTTGAAGTATTATACTCTAATTATTCGATTTTACCTCACATATGTAACATGCGTAAGATTCTTGCGCCCGTTTTACGAAAATTAGAGGGAGCTTTGATAGAACGCATAAGCCGTTCTATAGCACCACGGCTAAAGGCTTAGTAGATTTTATAATTAGGTTTAGCATCAAACCAATCATATATCTAAAGAGAATATCGTATTTAATTAGTGAAGGAGTCTAAATCTGTACCAGAATAACGGTTTCAATTAGACTTTCAGGATGCTACCGTATTCGCCCATTTAATATGTCACAAGTTTTAGCTTTGCGAATATTTTCCTGGCATGCCCATCAGTCAAACGTGTCAGTCGTGCTTGAAGGAGACTGCATCAGGTGTGCTTGATAGACGAGCAATATTAGACGCGTCGGTAGCGACCACGGAGCATTTAGACGTGCCCTCCCTCCCCATGTGCCTCATTTATCCTCTTCTCACACTCAAAGATCCGTTCAAACTCGTTGAGGCCGTCCATAATTTCGTGTAGAGTTATAAACACCTTAATGTCTTCTTTGATCTTCGTCGAGAGTGGCACATGACTCCAGACGCGCGGCAACAACTTCAGCTTCTCGTTAAGCTGCTCAGGATAATCTTTCAACCTCCTATCTGCTTTCAGCCTGTCGACCAGATACCCCAAGAAGGTCTCAATCTTCTCCAGGTTATCCATGTAATCTGCCTTTCTCTCGTAGCTGGAGAGAGCGACATCGAGCAGAATATTGTTCAAAGCAATTTCATAGCCAAGCACAAGCTCGTAGACGTGGAGCAGGGCCGCGCTGTTAGGCGGGGGACCGTACCAGGTGACGCGCTTCAGGTAACGCAGGCGGGCACGCAAGGGATCGTCGCTGAACGTGGCGGTCGCGTCCTTCATGGTCATATCTAGCTGCTGCAACGTCTGCAATGGTAGGAAATGAGTTATTAATGGGTTAGAGCCCTGATACGTCCAGGTGCTACAACGTCTGCAGTGCCTGGAAATGTCTGATAAAGCAAAAGAGTCCTATGCATGAGGTAGTCAAAAAATGTACACTACCCGGTCAAATAAGTTTGTTGTATCCAGGTAAAATATTGACATTGTTTAAGCGATTTTTTACCGGCTTCATCATAACATATTTGAAGAAAAAGAATGTAAAAACCATAGTTGCGTTTTGTGTCACTGGCAGACAGTACTGCACTAGTCCCTCCGCCACAACAAGGATGTATAATCAAGAAAGAAAAAGCTTATAAAACAAACATCTGTTTTGGCGAATGACATGTTAAGGTTTGCATTGTGCTAGGAAATTTATCTGAGAAGTGGACTTTGAGAAGAGCAATTGCTCAGTGAAAAAAAGATGGTAAAGTGTCACTATTCAGTGGTATAGGGGCAGAGCTAAAATTCTGAATACTCGCGACAAGTGTTCTCAAAGCGGTTGGTGATAGCAAACCGGCACAAAAGTGTTCAGCAGTATACCAAGCATGTTCAGCGGAGATTAAGAAATTTATGCTCTCACCATACACCGAGATCTGAAGGAATAGAGCTTAAGGAGTTACCCAACCACCAGGAAATCATTGGTCTGCATTGACATTCGAAAGAAACGGTTCTAGTTCGCAAAACACCTCAAAGACTGTACGGCAGAGCTATGAAAACGCGTCCTATGGCCAGATGAATTGAGGTGCTCCTTGTTCCAGAAAGATGACAGTGAGAGTGAGACGGGAAGCCCGCCAAGCTTTGGATCCTTCAGAGATCGCTCCGACAATACAGGCTTCTGGGGGTAATGTAATGACCTTGGGCTGCTTCACATGGTCGAAATTTGGCTCGGCAACCTTGCACAGCAACAAAATGGAATCGCAGGATTATTTGAACATTCTAGGCAACCAAGTAAACTCGTCTATAGATTTTAATTTTCCTGATTGTTCCAGAATTTTCAGGACGACACTGCTCGCATCCACCGGTCTCATGTAGTTTAAATTGAGGGGTCAGTTTTTCATCCGGAACGGTCTCCAGATTCCTAATTTAAGCTTTGTCGAAAATTTGTGAATCCAACTGGAGAGGGAGCGGCGTACCTCAGCACTTCTTCCTTCTTGTAGAATCTATGTCTAGTAAAATGAGAGCTGTAATCAATGTAAAAGGTTGGCCAATAAACAATCCAGCGTGATTGATTTCGACACATTCACATTTCTTCAGGGTGCGACACACTTTTGGGACAGATAGTGTAGTTTAAAGAAGGCACGTTAATATACTATTAATGGACACCTATATTAATAAAATACTCAAATTCTGTACATAAGATGTTCAGACTTTACATTACAACGGAAATATATTAATAAAATATCAAGAGACGTTTTACTTTATATTTTGAGAAAGCCCATTACATGACGAGGTTTTTCATGTTAATATCCAAGTTCTGCAGCTTTTGAAAAATCATGAAATAAATTACGTGTGTTGGGAAAGGATAATACATGAAACAGTCAAACTGTAGTGCTTGATGTAGAAATATTTCAAGCCAGGAAGTTTTGCGGAGTTCATACGTGGTAGAAATTTTTCTATATTGAATGGAATTTTGATGAGAAATCGCATGATCACTGCTGTTGCTGATGCTGTATCGAAGCTATGGGAAGATTCCTATGGCATTGTATATAAAAGCTGACTAATAAGTCTACCCGTCATCGCCAAGTCTATACTTAGAGATCATTCGCATACAATTTATTCACACTCGTGCTTGCTCTTCAGTTAGCAATCTCTGTTTTTATCGCTAGGAGGCTGAAGGTGGGCGAAGGGCGGGGTAGAGGAGAGGAAGACGACAACCTTACAAGGTGAATTGTGTAAGCAGGTGGCAGGTGATATTCCAAGATGATACCATCTCATACCTATCCTGCGCTGTAGTACTATGGAATGAACTGGTGGGCTCAATTCTGCAGCGACATGATGATCAATGCAAATGTACTCACAAATTCTTTGAGAAAAGGTTCAATTTCGACCTTCAGGCCGTAAGTGTCGATGCAGATGGCTAGTGACGAATCTCTTGCCACTGAAATTGGACAATAAAATATTTCAGTAATATCAGAATTAAAATGTATTTTATCCCCTATATTGTAAGTGACGTATACTCTGTTCAAAATGATACTTTAATGCATTGTCTTGTAGAAATAGGAAATTTATCGCTTGTCTAGCATCGCTGCCTCCAATCGAGAGAAACAGTCTCTGGCATCAGGTATCGGCTGATTTAGGCTACACTTTCGACTCAATGCAGTAATGAAGGATGTTACATCGTATGGAACTGAACTGTCAGTAGGGCATGAAAACTCGCTACTGGCCGAGGATGGTTTTCAAAACTATTGTAAAATGTATTATACGTATACTACGATGAACGAGTCTACATGTATTTATGTGCGGGCTCCAAACGTTTCATAGCGTGACGAAATCCTAACCTACCTTATGAAATAATTTCAGTTTACTTCTGCAAAGTGGTTGAATGATCTTCACTGAACCTTCAAGCTTTAAAGCACGAACACATCGAGTCCAGCCATACACTCTGAAGAATTCGGATATACGTGATGTATCAGCTTTTGCTCATTAGCTCAATATTGCAGCTACAGGTGGCATGTAAATTGGTTAAAGCTACACTAACGTGCAGACCCTGCAACGACCAGTTTTTGTTCTGTTAGATTGCAATTGAATTTGCAAAATACCGTAGCTTGCTTTAAAATATGTGTTATATTATCTGCAGTGGATAAAACGGGAAGTTAAAAGTAAATTAATTTTTTGTATGAAATACCGTAGACTTTAGCTATGAAAATCACTATTTGCAACCATTTGATTATGCATATTTCTTACTGTCACCTGTTTCCGAAAGTGCGTCATAATGCGTTCATGTTGCACATTTATGTGTCAGTGTGCGACAAATCAATGACAAGCATAATGATAGCGTACAAAGGGTATCATATTTTCTCTTCGCGTAGTTCAGGATACATCAACTAAGACTGCAGTGCAAATCTTTGGTATCATCAGAACCGCAACTAAACTCGCATTAAAAATCTCTAATTCAGGTACACTTACTATAATTACATCAGGAGCAGTAAGTGGAGTTATAATTTATATTTTTCAATACTGCGGGTGCACTGAAATACAAAAGGTCACATCCCTCACTAGCACTCAACCGCAACTACAATGCACTGTTGCCAATTTCTGACGTTGAAGGTTGCACGAAACTGCTACTGTTTGCAGATAATGCGGTTCCGACGCGCGTCTCATTCTTTTGCTACAGTGGACTTGTCCCTGTTTAGAGTGGACTTGTCCCTGTTTAGAGTGGACTCGTTGCCAAGGCTTACAACCAGAGGACGATCACACACTCCGACACATCTCCAGGGGCTGTAGCGGCACTCTAGCGCTCATGCCATCAATTCTTCCACCGAGTTCTTCACGAAGTTGAGATATATTTGTCAGAAATATTTGTTGTCCTTCCTGTTTGCTTTCACTTTTATTAATAAATGACTTTTGAGGATTCATGGGCTTGGGCACAAAAAAAAAATTAATTTCTTTCAAAAATCTAAGTTGATAACTTGCTATGAATTTAAAAGCAAAACAGGCAGTGTTGCTGAGCTGTGCAGAATTGAATGATATTGAAATTTTTTATTTAATTTTCATAATTAAGTATCAGGTGAATAAGTTTGTACAAGAAATGCATTCAGGCTTTTGCCTTTCATAATTTTCATTTCTGCCCCGGAGTTGTGTTCTAGAATCCTTGGTACACAAAATCATTCTCCCGCAAAAAGGAGAGAATATTTTTACGTCCCTCATGGATGAAAACAAATTGCAGTTGTGCTCCACGTGTGGAATTAAATGACTGAGTTTTTCCCTTACATTTTCATAGGCTTCCTTATGACGGTAATTTATGAAATTGAGTTCATCCGAGGCACAAATGTCTGTTTTGAAATTTCTTCGCAAGAAACTTTTCAGTGTTCAGCTCCTCGGCAATCCCTTCAACCCCCAACCGCATCTCTTATCACATCTCTTACAGCTTCTTAAAATGACTCAGTCCTACTGTAAAAATTAAATACTAATTGTTTTTGGGTGACGTTAAAAAGATCTGGTGAGTTTAAGAGTAAATCCCCGAGTCACTTTAATTCCCGGCTTATAGTCATACACTTAGTAGAAGGCTTCATCAAACAAGGTTCTTAATTTTTGTATCTTAACACTGAAAATTAAAGTGTTTGGCAAACATCATTTCACCCTGAGAAAACCCGACGACATCGCGTAGCATACTTAAACACTTCGTTGAGCGGTAAAAGTAATAAATAAAATTAAACACAACATTACACAAATATATGGTATGAACGGGAACTAACAAAGTTGACAATTTTGTCATATTTTCTGCATGATCTTCATGACATGTGCATTATAGAGGGAATTATTTTTCGATATCTGACTATGAACAGTGTTATGGTCCAAACATTTTGCAATTGCAGATATATAAAATGACTGAATCTATTTCACGTATCATATAACAATCTGCGAACAACTCGAAATAATTTCTCAAAAACTGCCCACTTCAATTTTGAACCTAAGTGTCACATACTCAAATTCAAACAATAGAATTTTCTGAACATTATAGGCGATCACTTGCCTTGGGCGAGGTGGGGCACCGCCATCGCAGCCACCAGCAGAAGTTGGGCGGCCTTCATATTTTGCAGCGCTACGCTGACGTCCTGCAAATATGGCTGACGTCCTCTATTCCGCTCGTCTGTGTGAACAGAGAATTTCATCACACAAATGAAAGATATCGCCGTACCAAGTTTTTGCAAGTCTATTTTGAATAAAGAATTACATCACACAAATGCAAGCTATAGCAGTATAAGGTTTATTCGAAACTTTTCTGTAGCTATGTATGAGGCGAGTCAAAATTCTACCTCACGAAAGTAACATAAGAGTCAGCGAGAGGTAATCTCTGTTAGATCAGTGCATCATGATTCGGTAAAGCTCGGAAGTAACGTAGCCCACGCTAGACTTGTCTAGTGGCTTCGTACGTTTTAGTTACACATCTGGAAAATAATTAAACCCGTACGCTCATAGCTTCGCACAAAAAGCTTTCAAACCTTGTTCTAATTCTAAAGTAAGCGTACTATTCATCCATGGTTAGTTGTTTTACACAAACTTTGATACAGTATATGCAGCGGGCTTTGATACAGTGGGGATTTGGCTTTGATATGGCTAAGGTTTTGATACACAGGGCTCCGTGGCCAAGTGGCAGCGTGGTAGTCTCGTAACCTGGGTTTTATACTCGGTTCAGGGAGGCATTTTCACGTGGCTGCGGAGTATTTCCCTTGGAAAAGGAGTAAACCACACATTCCTCACATTCCCCAACACAGCAGTAGTTGTATGGCATTTAAAACCCAATGTAAAACGTGTTGGAATAAATAAAGGTTATACACTAACTTGCAGAATACGCCTGTTGCTGAAATCAAAACAGAATACAAAGTTTGATGAGTTCATTATTTGCCTTTTCAAGACCCAATGAAACAACGAGGTTTGCTCGGATCGATGCCCCGATACCGCTAGGAATTAGCTTTAGAATGGAACTGTGAACCTGCTCTCATCAGCCCTCTGATTTTGTTGGTGAAGTTTACTGAAAAGAGGAATAACGAACCTTTGAGAATGGAGTGGGAGAAAAAATTGTTTCCTGTCAACTGCAGGCTAAAAAGGCAGGCTTATGCACAACAGTTGCTCGGTAGACTTGCGCTCTTACCTTTGAATGTGTTAAACGTTTCCTTTGTTCCTCATTCACCACGATGAAATTGAACCGTTCGATATCAGCATTCAGTTCTGACTGATTGTAAGTTCAATTACTCCCATTGCATGATGCTTACAGATATTTTGTACCTCGATTTTGCCGTATCAGTTAATTCTACTAAATCCTTCCGCAGCGCTGCTTATCTATGGTAAGCCTTAGCGTAAACAGCGATAAGCCTTAGCGATTTTCTGTCGTAATTTTAGCTGCAGAAGGAGCCTCCCTCTCTGAAGTAAAATTTAGATCAAGCTTATCTGACCACCGGAAGAGGCAGGCCATTAGCAGGGTCACCAATATCCCCATGATTTAGCGATTGACATTTTTAGCATTTGCAGCAACAGTTTCATGATCGTCAACGTTGGGTAATTATGTACTCTCTTATAAAACGTTCAATGTGTTTCATGATATAAATGATTGAGAGCGAAAGAATTTAGCGTGAACGTCGTATCGTACATAAACAAAATTAGTGGCCTCTTACTTCGCAGTCGTTCTTTTAGTTTACTGTTTTACCTAATGAAAAAAACTTATCAATAGTATATTATATAATTCAGGTATTGATGCCACAATATTGGAATAAAACACGGGTAAGTAAACGTAGATCAATTTTGCATCATGTCAAATAGATTCCAAATAATTTATATTTTTGTGCAAGAATGTTTCATCGTATTGCATACTGTTTTGGTTCCGTTTTCTACGCTCATGTCTGTAGCGGCGCTAAATCCACTGAGAAGAGAGCACACAACTGCAACATAATGGAAGTGTGCTTTCGTCATAGAAAAATCTACTGAATTATTAGAGCCAAGAGTAAATGCCAATGCATTGTTACTTTATGTCGCACGTGAGGTCATGAGTGCTATTTTTGAAATACATCTTTGTGTTTTAGTACACATACAAGAGAAATATTGTGATACAAAATGATGGGATTTTTCTCCTTCGACATGATTTTGAAGTTACAACGTCACGTATGAAGTGAATGCTGTTTTTTCCTCGCGTTATCCAAAAGATTATGAGGCCGTGAAGTCACCAATTTTCTGAGAGAGGCATGTGTCGTTTTGCTGCTTAGATCAACAACAGCTTGCAGTTAATCAGAAAGTAAAAATTAATTGTTCAAAAAGTAAAAAATGTATTAGCATCACAAAAGTATTACCTGAATATTTTTAGAGTAATTATCATACTTTTTATTACATGCGCATATGTATTCATGACTGAATCTGTTTCCTGAAGGATAACTTCTACTCACACATTTACGAGTATACAGATCATTATCAATAGAGTTTACTATCATGACTTTTAGTTTCACTGATAAAAACTCTGTTTAGAGTCAAGTGCCAGAATAAAATCCCATGTTCCGTTTAATTATTCACTTTCTCAGCCCTATCGCTTTAATGATATTAATTCCCTTCAGTTTACTTAGTGTCATCAGGGAGAAATACATATTTCGGATATTTTTAAATGATTGATCCATATTTCAACGTTTCTTCAAGGAAGCGCATCTTAGATGTGCGATGCATTTTTTTCAGCACCCTTTATATAGTAAGATACTAAGCCAAAGTGAGAGTAAAAATAATTCCCCTAACTTGTCAGCACTACGAGCGCCAAGTTGCTTAATGATATGTCAGTTACAAGGCGTGCTGGTTATAGTCCGATTTTCTGTGGCGATAAAGCAGCCAGCGAATAAATACTCTATCCTACAGAAGAAGAAGTAAAGGAGAGGGCTTTCATAACATTGTTGAGAAGAGCGAGAACGCTTCAGCTGCTCTACCATACGGGTTCAAATTGCATAAAATTGACGGGAAAGGGAACCACGCCGCGGTTTTGTGTTTCGTGTTTAAAATGTACCTGATCAATAAGGATGAAATTTTTGAAAGTGCTCCGAGAAACAAAGTCTGTACGCTAAGAATTCAGAACAGGATACGAAAAGGATTACTAACCGAATGGGAAACTTGTGTTTTTGAGTCAGGATGAAACTGAACAATTATTTAACGCTGAAAGAGATATGCACAATTCCAGTCACGACGCCGAAAATTCTACGGATGCGAAAAAATTCACGGTACAGGGTTTTGTGTGTTGATCTCTAGCTTGAAAATTGTTCTAGAAGAAAATCTAGAGCTTAATACATAGATGTACGAAGTGCACGACAACATCGCATTTTGTGTGCGACTTCTTATTCATTTTAAAAATCGGCGAAGTTTTTTCACAGTTTCTTGACGTTTTTCATCGAGTGCACGAGCCAGGACCGCGGCGGCGCGGTCGCTATCTACGCGATTTCTCGCGTATAGGGAAAACCTTCACAAAACTGCCAGAATACGTCAGAGAACCACCATCGATACGAAGAACTGTCTAATCATCCCCGGAACTGAGCTAATTTTAAAGGGATTTCTAAAAACGTATATTTTTAAAATAACTCAGTTTATCGTATCAGACAGTTATGAATCCCTGTAAACATAAGACATTAACAGAAGTGTAAGTTCGATATTATTTTTCCCCCTATCAGAGCTTTAAGCAGATAAACTACGACAAGAAAAGAGTCAGTCGTTGAAGGCTTAGTTATATGAATCAATCCTCCTGATTCTTTTGGTCTAGTACTACAGTGCTGCACCAACGCCTGAGAGCGATCTGTTGGTGCGGTACTACAGTGCTGCACCAACGCCTGAGAGCGATCACTAACGGATCTCTGGGGATCGTAGATGACGCTTATAAATTTTTTTTTGTTTACTTCCGAGTCTACAATCAGTGAATATCTGGAGCGCATGAGCAGTAAATGAAAAATACATGAACACAAGCTCCTCGGATTGATTTACACCTATACTCAATTCTCATCTGACACTTTGGGCTTTATTTGATAAGATAGCGAGCAATGCGGGCCACTAAACTTATCAACGCCACTGCCTGTCACTACCGCTCACGTCATGAGATGGCAGCGATGTTAAAATCAGAAATTTTGTGCGTCTTAAAATGATGTCGTCATTGATGAACGCTCGGTTTTCAAACGTGTTTCATTCATTTAATTTACGCTTCAAGTAACATGTCCTAATAGCATCCCCACTTTGATGCATGGCAGAGTTGATGAAGACAGTACTTAGGCCCCAGCTTTCCCATAGTAATTAATGTCTATCAATTCAAAGTTGAACGGCTGGGCATAAAACTCACGCCCGACGTCTTCATAAATTGACGCTAGATCGATTGGAAATTGATTGGTCGGTCTAAAGGCTATCAGAAGTTATCAATGAAAGTGCTATGGGAACGACCTTAAGCATAGGCCTCAGAGCATTCCCCTAGCGATAAAAGTTACTGCGAAATTTTTGTGAGTGAGTTTCAAAATAGTAATACGTGTAAAGTTAGTCCTTAAAATAAAAATTCATGCTTGTCAATTTTAAATATATATAATCGTGCTTACATGGTATGGGTAGAAAATGTTGCCCCCCATCAATCTATTTATTTGGAGTCGTGAGAGTAAATTTGAACAAATAAAACCTGTGCAAGTAAGCCTTAGCATTAAGATCGGCACAAAACATCAATATATATAAAACTGGACGCAGCATGAACATCTGCGCTGGCGTACGTCATGCAAAATGGAACATGTATCTTGGGACTGAAATTTAACGCAGTCTGGCCTGAGTTTGAGAAGCTTTTTGTGTGTTGCTGTAGAGAAAGTTGTGGTTGCGAGACTGTCCCAGACTGCACTGGCTAGACCAGATTCCTGAAATAACTTTGTGTATACGTTCAAAATTTATTGAAAACTTCCAGGTGGAAACGCATAGATTAAAGAATATTTTCACTGCTAGGAACCTTCGATTATTCTCCTAAGTATTAGGAAACATAATATGAAATTTATCAAAATTATCGTTACCACAATCTACTTTTGACTTTGGGCTTATCGAGTGATAACTTCGAAATGTTTTTTAACCAAACGAAATAATATCACTGCATCAGTAAGGCAGCAAAAATTTACTCCACTCAAGTCATCTCACCGCGTTCGACAACGTCGGAAGTGGTGCTCAATATTATCAGACGTCGCGCTCTAAGAGTCAAACCCGAAAAAGAAAAATGCCTCAACCACCAGTAAAATTTTCATAACTTAGCAACTGAGCTCAAAATAGAAAAGAGCTACAGCTTGTTTTCACAATTTGTAGATGGCGATTGACTGGAACAGACCCTCCTCTAGGTGAGTTGCCTGGGCTGTGTAGCAGCCGCAAGCCTCTGGGCCCAAACATTGTACTCATTTTTGCCCATTGAAAAACAGGACAAGAACTTTTTGTAGATTTCCAGATCCGGTCCGTCTGTCGAGATGTGCGTGTTGGTTCGGCAGTGACGAGTGTACTTTACCCACACAGTGCGTACGAGGTGTTTTATCCTTCTGATTTAAATAAAAAATCGGCACTATCGGGTTGATTCGCGTCATATTTTATGGGTTGAAAGAAACAAAATAGCAATGAATGAGCTCTATCGATGCATCAAATCTACATTAAAATACTTCGCTGCATTACCCTATTGTTGCTTAAAATGAGATAATTATGTGTAATTATATATATGACTAAAGAATTCAAGTGCTCTTAACTAATTAAGTAAAGATAAAGACCTGCAAGCAGCCATCATCATTGCCTATCGTTCATAATTAGCAAGCTGCCTTTAAAGTCTTGTTCTTATGTTCACTACGCAGTTTTAACGCTTACTTCATGGTTAAGCGAATGCTAACACAATCTTAGCTTCACAGTAATTAGCATCTCGCCAGCATGGTTATCTAAGAGACATCCAGACTTTAACTGTTTGGTTAAATTATCACTAGTAACATTGGAGGCGTACAGTTAACAGAGGTAAAGAACTGTATCAACTCTATGGTTCTCTATGTATGTAATAGAAACATATCACCTTTATGGTTCAATATTCAACAATTAAGCTAAATCTAAAGTTCAAAAACTTTGATTTTGTGTAACTACTCAACCGTCAATAGGACTTTTAAACCATGAAGCTAGCGTAGTTCTATTACAGCACAGCTCCACTATATAATACGTACGTTTCATTCTGTACAAATAGTAACGGGTTCAACGTAACGTTTACATTTTGTAGTCATTCATGTATAATATTCGATTCCATCATGCACGATAAATTTCTCCGCGTGTTCGTGCATTAATTTAGGTTTTGACGATTAGAAATTCATTAGAGTTAGCGATCACGTAAAAAATCAAACGCCATAGTTCGAAGTTTCAATGCGATTTACATGTTTGATTTAGCATTTTATTTTTAGGATTGTCACCAGATCACGTAACGGATTAATTTTGGAATCAACTCTCTTTTCTTTCCTAATATCTTCTTTCCTATTATGGGTTTTCCCTCCCATTGTGTACCTTAACTCTTTGTTTGCACTGTTATCATGACGGCATTATTGTCTTCACTTTAATTGACTGAAGGACATTAGAGCTTTACCTTAATTTAACAAGACTATATTTCATCTTAAACTCATCCCAACATTGAGTCTTATTTAACTAGACAGAATTAACACCTCAGCTCTATTCAACTAGGCAAAATTAGCACCTCAGCTTCATGTAACTTGACAGAATTAACACCTCAGCTTCTTTTAACAAGGCGGAATTATCACCTCAGCTCTATTCAGCTAGGCAGAATTAACACCTCAGCTTCATGTAACCAAACAGAATTAACACCTCAGCTTCTTTTAACTAGACAAAATTAACACGTAAGTTCTATCCAACTAGACGGAATTATCTCCTCAGCTTCTTTTAACTAGACGGAATTATCACCTCAGTTCCATTCAACTAGACAGAATTAACACCTCAGCCTCATAGCTAACCAGACGACACGTTTTTCATTCAGCCTGGTCAGCATCAAGAAATTTACTTCAGCATCGCTGCAGGTGCGTCAGAAAACCGAAATCCACGGGTCTGCATGCATCCAAAATCGATTGATATGATCGAAACGCACGCGAGGAGCATGATGTCCGGGCGTGTCGTTTTTGCATGGAAGTCACGGGACTGTTTTCACGCCGTCTCACCTATTTAAAAGTACAGTTAACGAAGGCGGCGGAGGTTACGGCCGTTTTTGCGAGGAGCTGCAGTTTTTTAACACAGCTCGGCGAATGAATTTGAAGGCGCTGCTCGCGTGCGCGCACGCATGATCCGCTCACGGGGCCGGGCCCGAGATGCTTGAGTTCGTTTTTGCAGGCCGAAGGCCTGACGCTCCGGCCGAACAAATAAAAGTTTTGACGCTTTATGCTCGACAGTTCCGCTCATGTCTGCCTCGTTGCCGTGTGCTCGACCTCCATTACTTCCGAACAGGAATGGAACTGAATTAGAAATTACAACGTGAACGATGCGGGTAGTCACTTCTTCGCTTACCAGCCAAGTCCGGAGCAGTCAGAGAGCGAAATTGCTGTTTCAAGATTGCGTCGTATCACACAGTCGATGCATTGTCTCTCGCGTATACTGAGACTGAGGTCACAACGTCTGTGCAAATGTTTCGTCGTCTAATGCACATTCTAAAATCGAGCTCTCCTATGATGCAGTAAACTCAGCCATTCTACAATTTTATTTCCACCTTAAATAATACGATAATAGAATGTGCAATAAGAAAAATAAAAAAAAATAGGTGGTTGATAAATGTATGTTAGGTTAATCTCAAGGTATCTGGCTTTCATTACTTCCGGTCAAGAGGTTTTCGAAGAATTCTGTGTTCATTTTCGACTCGTCGCGAATCTTGTGGAGTTCGAAATTTACTATATTGTTTATTTCTCGCTTTTTATTTCTCGTTCACGCGCCAGGATGTCGAGCGTTGTCTGTATTCTAACTCAGAATACGATTTTAAAGAGAGGCGACTAGAGGTCATGCTTATCCTCGTGCTCCTTGAAGTTCGAACAATGCCAATTCTAAGCAAACTCTTAGTTAAGAGTGACCTGTTTATCAGGGTCATCGCAATAACTGCTCCATTTTACATTAAGATGACTTATCGTACGTATAGACTATTTTCGAGTCTGTTGTATTTTTGAACCAGTTCGTTTTGATGGGGCAAAAAGTTATGATCCGAAGAATTGATACATTCCGCTACTTCCTGTCTGATGAACTCGTTCATCAGTGTATTTTTTTCATACTAAAATATAACATGATTTTTTGAATGAGAACAACCTGCGATAGACAACTCTTGTTCACCTATATCAAATTTAAATTAGAAGTCACTCAAAAACATAGTGAGATTTGAGATGTTTGTAAATTTGTGATGCTGTGTACAAAATCCTCTGTCACTATACATGGTCTCGAAAAAATTCTCGTGAACTAGAGCTTTCGTAGATTGAGGACGCATGAAGCACGGTGCTCTACAGCATATAACATTCTCAGTTTGTGCGTGTGTAAAATGAGCGCCACCATCACAATACTACCTTCCTCGACCTGAATGCTACATGGCGCACTAGTGCCGCGTTTGTTGGCCTCATAGCATGAGAGTAAGGGTTCGACTCCCGGCTGGTGCAACTGATTTTCGCACAACCTCGGAATGCTTCCCTTCGAAACGGATGCTTAAACGTCACATTCCTCACGTCACTCAATCGTCGAGGCATTGAATACCCAATGACATACTCTATGTCAACCTTTTTGGAATTAATAATAAAGAATGATAATTTTTTTCCTGAATGAGGTGTGGCGATAACTCACACTGCTACAGCGGTGGTGCAGCCTTTTGGTCCAACACTAAACGATCGATAAACAATCGTTTAATCGTCATATAACTGGTGTTTTTCTGGATGAATTAATCAAAATGGGAATAACGCATTCTAAGTCATTTCGAATAAACTTTATTGAAACTGGTTAAAACCATTTGAAATTCCAAAGCGTGTCATTTTTTTTCATCCATCCATATACAAAATGTTAACCTTTGAGATCGTAGACAAAGGGTTAAGTTCTGTTGGTAAATAAGCAAAGTTTAACCCATACATTTAGGATTACAAAAACTATATTTAGCATTAAATCTCCAAAAATGGTACCTAGACCAACTATTTTCAGGTATCGGTAACCCTATGCCCGTAATGCAAGATTATATCAGCAATTTTCCTTTCCGGTACGTTCACGTACGGCATGATCTTAACTCATTGACTCCTATTCTCCACACAGGTAAAATTACATGCCGACAAATATCTCTACGGTGAATTTAAAAATGAAGAATTTTGGTTTCACAAATTTGGTTACTCTATTAATTTTCTTTCTCATCAGAACTAGCTTATTCGATTGATGAACACAAATTTGAAAGAAATTTGTATTTATACATGATAGTGCTTTGGTTACATTAGGTTAGGTTAGAAGATCGTGTGTACCATATTTGACCCACTTCGTAGTCAACGTGTACAAGGATATTACAAAAGAACGAGGCCAAACACCTGGGCGGCATCCCACCTTATCCCACCTTCCTCGGTGGAGTTCCTGTTCTTGTAATTGCCTAGTGCGTGAGACCGCATTACAGTCGCAAAATAAGATGCTCCGATGATCACCCTAACCTACTTCTAATAATGTAAATGACGCGGTGTGGTGTAGCAGCCAAAGGGGTCTTTCAAATTGAGCCAGGGGTATCCGAAACTAATGAGAACGCTGATAAAGGATATTGGATGTTTGTTTCAGCGATGCTACGCTTAGTAAAGCATCGTTATGAGTTTGCTCGACCACTGTTATCAAGTGAAGAATAAATTGTGCGATGAATTGAGTTCACTGCACAATTTGTAGACATGATGTATTGATGTTATTAAGACGGCTTCCTATTATGAAAGGAACATTTGCAAGTTTTTTACACGCATGCATGTGAAAAAAACGGAAAACAAAAACTATTATTTTCCACGTCTATGGCAAGCGAAATGAGTAATTATAAGGTTAGTAATTGCTATGAATGCATTCCTCGGAGGGACGTACCCGTACCATTTAATGTGTACATTTCGGTGTGAGCTTCGTGGTCCTCGTCATAAACTTGGCGCTCTCTATTGCAACTTTTGGCTTGAAAAAAAATATTGCAAATTTGAGTTCAACTTAGTACAGCAAATCTGAGGTAAGCCCTTCACTTTGTTTTCAAACCGTTCCAGAATAATTAAGGAATCAAGGAGATAGTAATATCCAATAACAGAAAATGAAGATACATTTTTTATCTTGCAGTGGAAAACCACAAAAAATTAAAACTCGTTTGATTTCCCCGTTTTCTTGATATTCTAGCCAACATTCCATGCCGCCTTGATGCTTGTATTGTTGAAAGCCTCAATTTCTTTGAGTTAGTCGAATATTTTCATCAATAAATCTTCTTCCCTTACGATTTGATTTATGAAGAAGAAATATTATTGGAGCAAATCATATGATGACGACTTCTTTCATCATACATTTAATAGATTGTAGAAGTCTGTTCATGTGAACTCCATTGGAGAATCCGGACTGTGAAATGGCTGCAATTAGGGCAGACGTGAGGGCATCCCGCGTGCCGCTCCCATGCGCTGCAGCAGACCTGGCCCAGAGCGGCCACTTCTGGCCCTGCTTGTCTTCTTTCCCGCGCAAGTACTGCAGTGCTGGACAAACTTGCAGCTCGCACATAGATGAAGGAAGTCAATGAGTCCTTCAGGTATTCAAGCTGCCACAAACCTGGATGCCACGGTTTGGCACAAGCGACGCGTCCATTGGAAATTGTGGTTCCATTGCTGTCTTGGTTTGCTCTACGAGTTGCTCGGACACAGCACACTTTGCATCAGAACACAGTGTGCTTGCTGTAAGAACACAGTATGTTGGTTTGTTATCAGAAAACAGTATGCATGGTACGAGAGTACAGTATCCTCCTTCAATGACGTACTCTAGTAGATAAAGAGTTCGGTACCGAGCGCCAGCTGCAGAATTACTGGGACTCGTTTTGTTAGAGTGAGACGGCTTCTCAAGAAGTTAGCAGGCATAGTTTACTTCACTCTTGAAAATACTGCTCGCTTGATCTGAGCAAAAATTTTGGCTATCATAATTTTTTTTCTATGCTTAATAACAGTATCCAGAGTATAATCAATCAATGTGGAAGGGGTTCAGGAAAACAAGCCATTATTTGCACAGAATAATATCTAGAGGTAATGATGTATAAAAGTATCAATAATGGTCCCTTTATAAATATAATCAGAGTCAGTTGCAGGGTAATCATCATTGGTGTTGATTCAACATACGCTGTGCTTGATGTAATTATACGTGATGGGTTAATTGAAATATAATTATGAATAGATTGTTAGTTGTGGTCGACACCAAAAACGTTTCAGAATCATGTCATAAGTATTAGCCGCATGCAGATCAACGAGGTAATAGTTCTTAATCTATATTATTTGCTTTAGAGTACGGGGGATACTATGAATCCTATGTTTGTGTGAAAGTGGGTAATAATGTTAAAATATTTTTAATCCACCTTACAATGCGCAGTAAAATTAGAAACGTTTATTTTGTAAATAATTTAAAAATTCAATTATTTTGGGGGAACCAAGAACATATTTATGCATCGTTGTGTTCCTAATCGTGCGCTTCTGAAAAATGTCACAGGTTGAAAAAAGCGTTGCTTACAACTCACTAATTTGTGAGAGCACACACGTCTAAAAGACAACGTTGGGCCATGCGCTCACATTATGCTTTAAGACCAATTTACATGTGTATGTAATGATGATTACGACGACTGTCAAAGAATTCTGAAAAAATATCCCGACTCTAATACACTTGTAAAATATTTAAGTTTCACAGGTAGGTAAGGGAAGCTTAAGTCTTATTTAAATTCAGTTTTCAAAGCCTGCGAAAGAGGCTGACTCTGAGGCTGATGCGCAGATCGAATGGAGAAAAGAAATTGGAAGATTTTTGAGGGGATATTCTGGGTCAAAAGTTCCAGATTTTATATCTTTGGAAGTCAGAAACAGCTTAAACCAATTTTCCCTGAGAATACATTTCAGTTGTTCGAACGAAAGGATTGGTGATCGTAAAACAACCAAAAAATTACGGCGCTCTTTCTTTTTTTGAGCGAGTGTGAAAGAATAGCTTACTAACGGCTTGGAAGGCTTCATGTCGTGACTGATCACACGAGGATTTTCTTCTGACTTCTCATGCGCTCCTGATTCTGGCGACGGTGTCGAGAGTTGTGTAACCAACAGGCACGACAGGGCTGACCTAAATCCTGTAATCTCCTACACTAATGACCACAAATGTTTCATAAGTATTACAATATTTGTGTAAATTGGGCTTGAAGGAGTGAAAAAAAGCAACGCTGACTGCATTACGTTATGAGTTTATACAATTTGTGTATACGTTATTTGAGTTGCTTTAAATTTTAAGCAAATGAGTTTTCTTAGCGGAGCCAAAATTTTACGGGTTCTGTTCTTTCCTAGCCTTGCTTTTATTAAATAATGGGTTTTGCCCACGTACGTACATAGATAGAAGTTATTTTATTGTCACAACTGCTAAAATATGTACACTGGCATTTTTCGCATAATTTTTCTTCCCTGTTCATTTAAAATTAAATGAAAATATTGTACAAGTATAAAAATCTGGATCTTGGATAACTGAATAATTTCATATTTGTGTGACGGTTGATCAGTCTAATGACAAGGAAACGGTAATTGCCGTATTTGCCTTAGAACTTCCGAGCCGATGACGATCATTCGAGTCATCTGTGGATCCGTTTACCTTTTTGGTGTGCGTGTATAGCTGCACTCAATAACACTGTATATAACAATTCAAAAACAACAGTTTACATGTGCACTGAGGCCAATTAGAGCTCTCACACCGCTGCTGAAACCAGATCCGCCCGAAGTTATACTTAGGAGGCATTATTATTCGATGTGTAAACGGGAGGGGAGCGTTTAATGAATGTGACGTCGGATTTCCTCAATGAATCGTAAATCGTTTTTTTATCAAAGTCACTTCACGTTTGAGTTCGGATGCAATCACACAGGCAAGTTATGGCGTAGCCATTATCATCGCCATAGACAGGTTTTGGAAATAACTCTAAATGCTGCCATTAAACTGATCTTGGTTATAAATTCTAGGATTAGTGAGGTTTAATTCCGTAAGCAGCCGAGGCAGCCGACAATACGCCAAATTAGGATCACGATTTTTTATCATCAATGTTGTCTCTCTTATTAAAGCCGGGTTCATGTTGCTTTCAAGTGTAACATTTTTCCTCAATTTTGTCCGAGCATCGGACAAATTTTGGTGGATCTGCTGAGAATACTTCTTATTAAATTAAACCTAAACTGACATTGGTATATTTATTCACGTTTTACCCCCTTATGTGTGTCGCTTGGTTGTCACAAAAATAGTACACTAATGTGTGGTGTAAAAATATTTTGACACTTTTCTGTGTCGGGTGATGTATAACTACATACAAACACAAACTACGACACACTTAGAATAAGTCTACGGTATTTCATGCGGAAGTTTAACATACTCTGA
The DNA here is from genome assembly GCA_014899125.1 of Orchestia grillus. Taxonomy (NCBI): domain Eukaryota; kingdom Metazoa; phylum Arthropoda; class Malacostraca; order Amphipoda; family Talitridae; genus Orchestia; species Orchestia grillus. Next base: position 30,084 of record VOMN01113399.1, on the reverse strand, counting down.
TTAATCATAAATTAAACAGACCGGCTGATATTAAATAAATTAAACACAAACAAGAAATATTTATGATATCAAGTGCTATCTAATTATTCATAACCAGTCGTTACTGGTTCATGGTATCAATATGGCGTTATTTATGCATCTGAAGAACATATTAATGTAACTCAGAACTAGTACCCTAATCTGCCCAGGAGAAACGGCACTTTTTTGAGAGTTCACTTGAAGCACTTCGTCAAGATCACAGAGCAAAGAACAAAGTCACACGTCATCTGCCACTGCAGCACTGAGCTGATGAGTGAAGGTTAAACATCCTGGTCCCAATCGCTCAGTCGATACACAAACATCCACGTTCACTCTGTCGTAAAGTAAACACCTACGGAAATAAAAATGTGACGAAAAACACCCAAATAAATCTAATTGCATGAAGTGCAATAGTTGATTTATGCCGATTTCTGATAGTTGATGAGAAAGTAGGTTAAGCTTTACTGGATAATGTCACTGATTACATGAATAAAACGTTTATAAAAGTCTTTTAGCTAAGTATTTTCAACATAGAATGCTAATTAGTATTTAGATAATGATTCACGTACCGCGAACTTTCCGGTATTTACTCATAGGAAGTCAAGTTCAGCTCACATCTCAAGTCACAAGCTTTTCATTGGTGTTCTTTTTTTTTAGCACAATCGTACTTGAACCGAAGCAATGGCCTTTACTTTTAATAGCCATTTATAATGCAGCGCAGCATAGGAGGCACTATCGCACGCTCCTACACCCTGGCTGCAGAAAAACTTAGTGTGACGACCTGAGCACGTCTGAATTGCTAGAGTTCCAGTAAATTATGATACAGACATAGCAAATGCGAGTAAATGCTTTGAATTAGTCTCAGAACCAGTATGTACGAGACGATGGTAGATTGTATAAGCTTTTCTATTGATTTATCAAGCAATGCATTAGAAATTAGCAAAAGGTGCAGCAACGCATGCAGTGTAGCTTAAAATCTGAATCTAAAGTAAACTGACGAGCGCTGACTCTTAAGAAATCTTGACTACCCTGAAATGAGTCGTGAAATTAGGCTCCGGATATCCTGTGAGCTTTTTCCACAGTTTATTTGAAGCGAGACAGCGACGTTGCGGAGTGGCGCGCAGACACCCGCGTCTGCGCTGCTCCGCCCCATCACCGAGTTCCCTTTGAATTCTGAACGCTGCTCGACAGGCCGTGAATTTTGGGAAATTCTGCTCCTAATTCAATTGGACTTTAAGAATGGTCAATGTGGTCACTGTTGTTTGTACGAAGGCAGTTTAAGCCTACATGGATAGTGGAAATCTAACGGGATTGTACGAGTAAGAATGGTCGATGTGGAAGTTTTGTTAATAATAATGCATTGCAAACCTACGCGGATAAGGAAGATTCTTAAGAAAATTTTCGAGCAAGCCATCGCAGAATAAACACCACACCTCGAGTTTGATTAGTGGATGAAATTAGAAGAAAGCGGACGTAGTGGGAACATTTTTAAAAATAAATCTAACAAAGGACTGAAAGAAAGAAGAAAGAGAATAAGTATATGATAATGAAAATTTAAGAAAAAGTGTACAAACATTGATAATAGAAACATAAAACATGTATTGCACCGAAAAATTGAGAAGCCATATACAGTATTACCTTTACAACAACGATAGGTAATTATCTGTCATTGTTGGAATGTTAGTACTGAAGCTCAGGACCTACAGTAACTGAGAAAAAAGTCCTTCAATTTAAGCTTGGAAACAATAATATACGGGTCTCATAGCCAATCGAATGTAAATTCTATATGTACGTAGAATTTTTCCAAATAAATTGGCTTCATTGCATGATAAGGCTCACTTTTTGTATGACCATGGCACTCGTCGCACAGCCGTGCACCGCCGCCTGGTGCTCGACGACTCCTTCGTGCAGCATCAATGACCATGTTAAGTTTTGGGCGGGCTGCTCCCGTGTACTACATTGAGTAATATATACACTGGGCATTATGTGTGATAAGAAAGAGCCTCACCGGACAAAAAATTACTCACCTACTATTAACATAATGCAAGACCTACACGCGCTCGAATAATGGCGACAATTCTGCTCAGCATTGAGTCTACAAGTGTCCTAATCTACGTACACGTAGTCGATTTTAAACCATTCTTGCATCAACTGATCCCGTAGTGTGACCACAGTTCGTGGTCGATCAGTATGTGGCCACAGTACGTCTAACTTTTCGGTCTAGGGGGTCCCACAATTTTTTTTGCCCTCATGTCTGGGGACTTCCCTGGCCAATCTAAGTGTCTGACGTATCCTGAAGGACTGCTATGCTAATTAATGGCAGTTCTAGCTCGATGCAGTTGGCAGTGTTCATCCTCAAAAGGAACTCGAAAAACAGTAGGTGACTAATTTTTTATCCAGGGAGATTATGTGCACTAGGCAATATGTGTAATGGGTGTATTGGGCGAAATGTGTACTGGGTAAAGTATGTCTAAAGCAAAATGTGCACTGGGAAACAAGGGTACCAGGCAATATATGTATTGAGTAAAATGTTAATTGGGTAATATGTGTACCAAGCAATAAATGTACTGATCAAAATGTTAACTGGGTAATATGTGTACCAAGCAATAAATGTACTGGGCAAAATGCTAACTGGGTAATATGTGCACCAGGCAATATATTCATTCCATTGAGGTCCCTACGAGTTAGTTCAGAAACTGTAGGAGGGCAATCATGAACGTTTCCCAGCAGTTCCATTCATTATGCACGGCGATTCCGGTCAAGAATTCGGGACCTACGGGGGCAGTCAATATCGGTTAGAATTTTATTTTGACCACAAATTTGCCATTAATTGCCCTAGGTTCCGGATTGTTTCCATTGCTGGTGCACCCGCGTAACAGCGCTGCCTGAAACACCGGCGAATTTCGCTACTTCCGTCACTGGGTGTTCCAAAGCGCTACCAAATGCAATAGACTCTTTTTGCCATTCCAAGACGTCTTGCTTTCGTTTCATCGTTGAGGAGGAACTAAGAAACAGTCCTATGCCTTGCCAGCTATGAATAAAGACTGATGCCTGTTCAGTAATTACATGAAACCTAGACTTCGATCACTGCTCTGAAAATCGATTAATGAGCTTAGTAAATAACTGGAGCCCGAGAAACTATGGATGATTAATTTCTTGTGCCAGGAGTTTATCAATTTTGATAAAGATACCGCTAAATTCGTCAATATTGAATGATAAATTTACACCGATTCAAATTATTGTAGAATTGTTTTCCAGTTTAATTTCTCACTTATATTGTTCAGTTTTTATCATTATATCATCTTTAAAAGAAGTGTACTAAGCTAACTTCAATTTAGCTGGACAGCGTTGTAGTATTACGTCCGTAACTAGCCGGTTTTCATGAACGTTGCAATAAATTTCTCGAGAGTGAAGTATATTGCACCCCTCAAGCGGAAATTTTTTTAAACAGCGCCATTTTAAAAGCTGAGCGCTCCATAGTTGAGGAAATTTCGAGCTCGCATTTCTTGTACATAATTTGGGAGGTGGGGCGTACCTTGTGTTCTGCTGTCGGAAGCTCGTGCCGGAGCAGGAAACCACGGAGGTCGGATGAGTTTAAAAACTCCGTTTATCCTTCCGACGTGACTTTCTGGTGAACATTTTAGCAACCGCTCCTCCCAGCCGAGCTAACGGTGAACACTCGTAATTGTGAAGCGGGCCTGCACCGCACTGACCCAGGCTGACGGCTTCCTCTATGCTCGCTGGCAGACACGAGTGCTGCGTACAGGGAGGTGCGAAGTGGTGTTGCCACAGGGTTGAGTTGTAGTGTCGCTCTGAGTTATTTAATATATAGTGTAACGCTGTATACAATGGTGTAAAATGGTTTAAATAGTGGATGGTCCCCGACCGTAATACCTGGTAACAAATAAAGACGTCAGTGTTGTCCACTAAAATCATTGGAAGTAATTTATACGATACTTAACCAAAGCTTAACTAAAGATCCAATTTACTGATGCATTTACTGTTTTTTACCGTGCATGCAATCTAGTTAATCTAGTCAGTATGTTTGATCTGGAAGTGGATGCAAGATAAGGCAGGCTATGAAAATCTTGGATTAAGCGAGATAGTGACCCATCGGTAGCTAACGCGTCATCTGAGGACCATTTACCGTTTCAATAATTATCAGCTCATACATACATTGTTCAATTTACTCATAATGAGCATGCATGCCTGAAAGAAAACTTAGGAACTCAAAAACTATCGTTCCTCACAAACACACTGCACAGGGGATTTAAGGCAATATGTTGCAATGATTGTCAATAAATTATAAACCCTGCCGTTCAAGTCATGTCTGATTTGCATCGGTGTGCGGCCCGCAGGAGGTCGTCAGATCCCGAGTTGGCGAAGGGTAACTGCACCAGAGTACCCTGCGCCCTGGTGCTCCAGGAGTTATCCTGGGTGGGCAAGTTTGCCTCAGCCAGGGTTGCTTGGCTCAGGTCGCTAAAACTAAGCTTGTTTGTCTAAGCTTCACATAATGACAAATTATTAATATAATTCTAGACATCTCCTTCGTACCTTATTAAACTGGCAAAAGGTATTCAATAAGCTGCTAATTAATTTAAATAATTGTGCTGTTTCAATTAATTTAGCGACTTTTTGTCCTCTTTTAGCGACTCTTCAGCGATTCTTCTTTGTCCTTATTTAAGAGAGTTACTAAATTAAAACCAAGAAAAACCAGTTCTGTCTGGAAGCATCTAATGCAGGGACAAAAAACAATGCGAGTCGCCAAGTTTTACACTGGTTTACGCAGCTCTTCATGCAAGCCGTGAAGAATTTTGGCCAAATCAACGGAGGCGTCGGCTGCTGCAGAAGGGGAGGCTCATGACTGCGACTGTCTGCGCGCTAACAACATCGTCAAGTGTTTTGTGTGGCTACGTTGTGCTCCTCCACATATTAGAAACTGGCAGAGTAATTTGTCTGAGCCAACTTTTTATTTTTCTTTGAAGTATTCCAATCATAAAATTAGTCGATGTTCAGGTATTGAGATGTTTGACGCGGAATTCGTCATCACCCATTCGGAACGCTATCATTTAGAATGAGTCGCTCAACTTTAACATGGCTCGTAGTCTATAGTTATATTACAGGTTATTTTACCGGATTACAACCACTGAAAGCAAAATTATACGCTGCATGAGAAAAATTATTGATTACAGTAATTTTTGAGCTGAACTGATCAATCAACTGAAATCCCGAGCATTGACCTTGACATTGGGCATTACAAATGCGTGCTTGTAACTGTAAGGCATCCTTCAAGCGCATAATTTTCTTTGAATAATTAGACGCAATTGTGAATCTAACCTCACTCCTCCGTGTGGTATGCCGACCATCAATCTACAATACTTTGAAATACTGTACATCGCTGGAACTGCCTCAAATTCCAGGTTCAATGTGCATTTCTTTTATCTTATAAAATAGTATCCTTCGATGGGCCTAAACAAACCGTTTACGAACGTCAGCCAGCAACGGAGCACTTTGAGCATTTTAAATTTCAACTAGATTATTCTCATGTGAATTAAACTTCTACCTAAAATTTCCAACAAACCTAATAGCTTTAATGATAAATTTTTTAACCTTAATTTCTTATTAAGAGTCTAGGTAATTATTTGATAGGGCGTGCAATAAATATTCGTGAAAGTCATCGAAAACAGAGACCGGGGCTTCAGTTTCCATGAGGATTTTGACCCCGACTGCGGTGATGAGAAATGCAGCGGCCAGATGAACTCCCATCCAAGGTACCAGCCGTGGCCCGCGTGTGGGGCTCATGTCCTCACTAGACGTGCAGTTAGATTTCAATCGTCGTAATTACTTCATGTATTTGCGGGTAGAGAACTTAGGAATCAAAATTCCGATCATCTTTCTAGCGCAAGGATCTGTCAACTACCATGAATACTAAGTTATGTACCTATTAAGTTGAACCGGGTATGGATAAATATCAACGAAGAGTGCAATATTTCAAGGATTACTATTTTTCGTAGAATATTGAGTATTTATGGTGGGACTACACCTGCTTCGAAAGTATCCTATGCGAAACACATGCGCATGAATTAAACAGACACAAACTCCTATCACGCGAAATGTCAAACAAATTTCTCTATTTTAGCTAATTTTAATAAGTCAGGTAAATAAATACTTGTATGAGAGTTATGCACTGCAGGATGAAATCAGGATTTTTCATACTAATTTTTTCGATGAAGTATGTATATAGTCAGGGTTAATACCTATTTCAAAGAATTTCAATCCGGTATTAACATACTTGAAACATAGTAGATTGTATGCATTAAACTCTAGTTTAATCCTCAATGGTTAATTCCACCACTCATAAAAAATAACTTATGGGATTAAACTCATTTAAATTGCAAAAAACGTCCGCTGAGCAGAACACTTCCGTCGAAGAAGCGTACGTACTGCTGAAGTGAATGAGCAGTGTACATTATGTTTTTCAGGTACAAATATGTTCGTGGAAAAATATTCACGTACACTGAGAGCAAATACAAAACCTCTCTGAAGGACAATAGTGGCATATAAGCATTAGGATACATTTTTGTAACTCGTGTGATAACGACGCATGCAAGTGTGATAAAGGGTACACACCCAGCGTAAGTCCACGATATTTCCTACGAAAGTTTAACTTACTTTGACTACCGCTACTTTCTACAAATGGACTGTGAATGTAATTTTTTTCAATGAAACAGCGAGTATTTTAAGGCTTTGGTACCTAGCCCTTTTCTTTATAACTAGATATTACCAGTTTTTATAACTTCCAGACATCAATTTGGCTTAAGTCATGCACGTGAAGAATATGTTAAACATACCTCTAAAATACATCTTTTGCCAATTAAACTGAAAATACGCTTATTCTGTTTGGATTTTCAAAGTTACGCATGCTTTCTTACCCAACTTACCGCTGCAGCTCTGAGCTGACGAGCCAAACTTGACACTTCAAGGCTTGTCTAGATTTCTCTTCGTGAGCCATGTCAAAATAGGTTTGAATCAGTCTTGAGATTCACTAACTGTCATTGAACTGTTGAAGCTGCAGGTTATGATCGGCAAATTAATTCACTTATTGATTTTTTGCAATTTCCTTCGTTAACTTCAATTGTAGAATTTACTTTATGACCTCCCAGAGATGTTCATAAAATTTTCCTTGAACAACTCAGGAATGGACTGAAAAAACTCATTGTCAGCAGGAGTCTTTGAATCGTATTAATTTGATCAGACGAGCAAAATTGAATGGTTACAATGTGATTTTCAGAAAAGCATCTAGTTTTCTTCCTTCATTCAGGAATGAGGACGTGTCTGTCGAGAGTGTCGACTGATTGTTACGAGCAAAGGAACAAAATAAGCACAACATTCTTTGATTTTAAGTCATGTCAGTGTCCTGTAGCAGTTCTAGTAATTTTGGCCGTTAAGGCGTTGAGTAAAACGACTCAAGTTTTAAAAAGTTAGCCTCGTTTGCAGATCCGAAGCATTTCCCTATATTTCATTGGTTGATTCCGCATCTCCAAGCCAGACAGGTGGCAAAGTGTGTGTTTTTTCCCCCGACATTTTTGCCTCGGCTGCTTTCGTGCGCGATCTATCAAAAATGCACCTATTGGAGGCAAATAAAAATCGCCGACATGGGCGTGATGGCGCGGCGATCTCGGCTTGGACTAACACAGTTACGGTATTTTGTCTAATATTTACTGGAGCTTTGTTGTTAAGAGAATATCAAGAGGCTCTCTGAAAACTGCGAATACTGAGAACCTCACGCCGGTTTCTGGTCACGACATGACTCTTATGCAAGGCTGGCGGTCTTGGCAGGTGCTAACGGCGCTAACGGAGCTCTTCTCAGCTCTATTACACGCAACTCAAGGACGGAAACATGTACTTTTGGCGTCCAACATGCAGCGCATGTGGCGCTTGTTACTCAGGTACCTTCGCTCATGACCGTGAGGTTGGAGGTCGTTCTGCCGGGCGGAAGGTTCGAATCTACGTACCTGCGAAAATGATTGTTTTCTTTTATTAGGAAAATACGTCAGGAATTCAATCTTTGTATGCAATATGAAATTAAAAGTGTATTCTCTATTCGCCGATCTCATGAATAACTTTAGACTCTTGCTTTGGTTAAGAAGTTTTCTAACGCTTTATTCGTCCGTTACAGACCGTGTAGTGGATAGGTGTGTGCTCGGAAGACGATCGTCTGGCTGGGATCAATGTATTTTACTGCCACGGATGCCCCGTTGCCTGGTTTTGTTGAAAGGTTTATGGATTGATTTGAGTTGAGCTTAGAGGAGATTTTTATCTGTCGCTCATGGTCTCGCTGTGCCGCTAGAGGAGGCGAGGGCAGCTGCATCTTGTTCTACATTGCGCTCTCGGTCACGCCTTCGTCTGTCGTCGTGAGCGTCCTGATGTAGAGTGATCCTTCAAGCACGCCCTTCCCCTTCACGCTTGCACGAGTCCTCTCCTGCCTTCACAGTATACATAGACGAATGCCACGCCCCGTGTCTTCAAAAGTATTTTGCAAAAAAACGCGAGATAGAGTCATCAAAGATGGAACTTTTTGTTGGGTATCAAATGAAAAACTGAGACTCGTGATCCGCTCGGGAGAAGGCCTTCACCCTCGCTTATGAATGTTATTTAATCGGCATTCAAATGATGAATTCCTCTAACGAGAACAATGTTATGAGTGGGTGTTGGTAGGCACTCAAATTGATCGCACAAATTTCCGTGTGTTAAGGTCGGAAGCGTGATGCAAGATCCCTTCGTCTTGTATTTCATCTGGCTGCCTCATTCTTTGAGTTTTTAGCCTATTGACCTTCTAGAATAGGAATTGTTCAATGAACCTTGTTCACGGAAGTCATGGTTGGTTTTTAGCCCCAATACATGGCTCAAAACTGCAGTGAGCACCTTCATGGCTCATCTCATGAGTCAACTCCTATGGTTACCCACCTCTTTTTTCAGACCGCTTGGCAATCGATGGTAATTTTATCATAGCTACAGAACTGCAAAACATGGCTTAGAAATTTGAGCAGTGGTTACAAAGCAAATCTATCCTGTTGTACCTACACTATTCAACAGCGATAGAACCTACATAGTTAAAATTATTTCATGAGTCTGCCCACATTCCTACGACACTGTTGAACGGAGCGTCCAGAGAACATCCCTGTCACAGGCGCCTGAGAACGAAGCATAGTCGTCAGTGACACTGGAGTAACGTGCAGCGCTTAAAAACAATTAAACAACAGAACGTCAACTACACAAGAACATGTGAAAAGTGACTGAACTACAGCCAATTTTTTGTGCTAAAGATTACGGCACATAAGTGTTCAGGATAAAAAACTTTCTTAAACAATGCATCAATGATTATTTTGCGTTCTTGAACGCACGTATAACCGCAAAACTCGGGTCAGCTGCTTTCGGCTTCGAGAGATGATCTCAGCCGCAAGCCCGTCCTCAAGTAAAAAAAAATATAATAATTGTTCCATCCCACTATATAATAATCGCCCAGTATTGCTCGCTTGCTGGGTCCGTCCGTCTCTCTCTCACGCTATTAAGGATTTAGATAGAAAAATTTCCCGGGTCCGTATTTCTAACTAATCAGCGAGACTGCCAGAGAAGGCAGCCCGTATCAGTGATGCTGAAAATAGTATTATTTCACGTCAGAGTTATAGTAAATTAAGGGGAATCTTAAGAAATTAACATCATTTGTCCCGCCATTTTTGGCAGGACGTCTACTAATATAGTGACAATAAGTTTTAATCAAAGCAGGCTTATTCTTCTCATTCGTAGGAATTTGTTTACAGTAGTAAATGGTGTCAATGAAACAAACAAATTAAGCAGTTTACCAAGCCAATTATAATCAGGCTTAATTTTATATCGCCTATTCAATTTCCTATAAGTTCGTTACGTTAGCGGTCATGAATTTTTTTTAGATAATTTGGTAACTGCCCTATAAACGTCACAATTAAGCGCCGTTCGGCTCCATCTTATCATTTATCAGCCTCAATTCACTCCATTTTAAGTGCGAAGTGACGAACAAAACCCCCATACCCAGGTGCTAGCTCCTAATATTGGGGATCGAATCTTCTTCTTTAATTCATCAAGGTCGAGAAGTGCACCGTCACCAGGGCTTAGCGATCTCTTCACATGCAGACGCGCCTCCCACGGGATCACGGCCGTTATAGCGGGCCGCGTGATAACGCGCTGCTGTCACCTCGCCCTGCGCAGAAAATACAATCGGCTCAAGCGGTGCTCTTTATGCCATCCTTTCCAAAAGATTGATGAATAATTTCCGATCATTTTCTTGAAGAAAATTGCGATATGAATGGAGGTTCATTTGAGAGTTCAATGAGTGATCGGCCGAGGCTGCAGGTCCTTCCGATCGAGTCGTGATCACGGGATCTGGAGGATGTGCCCAGCAGGTGTTGGGAAGCCGAGACGTGCGCGGTCATGCCTGGGATTCTTCATCTACGGATGGGAAGTGCACTAGTATCCATAAAAAATATCAACACGGCTGGGAAGTGTACTGCCTTTACTAGGATTCATTCAACCAAGACTGCTAAGTATCCCAGTACATCTAGGAAGTGTTCAAAAGTGAGGGAAATGCTGCAATATTTTGGGTTCGCTTACAAAAAATGATTGGAAAGGGTTGTGGCTGTACCTGATAAATAGACAACCATGGTTGAGAAGCGTTCGATCACATCTATGTATCTGAGACGCTCACAACGCGGCTTAGAAGAGAGCAGACTCAGTTGAATCATTTGAGGTGCGTGCAAACGTCGATAGTTCGTACAATATTAACAGACCTTACGGCTGTACAGCTCAAGATGGCTTGACTGCGCTCTACCTTTACTAAGTTGTTCATTTTACACTCCTTATGCAGTGACGGCACGAGTCAAAGCGACGGTCGGAGGTTCACTTCGCGCTGACGTAACTGTCCTGGACGGTGAAGTGCCGCAGTCACGCGCATGTTGCCCACACCCTCTTCCCGCGCTGCTGCACAAGCCTGATCGTTTACGAGGGCATTCTCTCGTGTTTTATTCGAATGCTGAAGAACGAAAGCTATTTAGAATGAAGATAGAATATCTGTCATTTGGTGATGGACATTATGAAGATAGAATTCGTCAGTAGTTCAAGTGATTGATCAAGTTTCAGGGCCCGCTGAAACTGTGAGCTATGTTTAACAAAGTTGAATACAGAGGCAGTCATAAAGTCATGCTATCATAAATCTACATCAAAAATTGATGCGTTATTTCATGGGCCATTATCATTTAATGACTACTTTGAACGCAGTAGACTCAAACTAACAATAGTTCTAATACCGCGTTTACTTTTCGACACTCGTTTCAAATGTGCTGGTTTACATAATGCGTCATTGCCATTTTCATTGCTGAGGAAGCACTCTCAGAACTCTATTATAATTTCACGTTTATTTCATCTATTTCAGATGATCTCGTAAACTGTCCTCCGGCTCCACGATATGAGATTAATTTTGACTACAAGGCGTACAAATTTCACTCAAACTATGGAAATTAGCATGTCTAGCATTATTGACCGACGGATTCCTCTCCCATTTTAACTCGTTGCATTTTTCGTCTACATTCTCAGGAAGACTTTCGCATTTTCAGTGAGAAACCAAGGAAGCTCAGTCATCTATTCCTCGAGGCTGATGCTGCGGCCGCTACGCAACTCTTTGTATAAGTTTGAAGTAAATTTACACTCGAGAGACCCCGGAGACTTTGATGTTGGCTCGGCATCTCTAGTGTAAACTTACTCGCTTGTTGGGTGCGCAGCACCGCTTGGGAACTGGAGACCGTCTCATCCCCTTGGGCAAGGCTGGGTAGTGGTGGGCAGGAGTGGGCAAGGCTGGGTAGTGGTGGGCAGAACACGGCTTCGTGTGCCCGGCCAGCCTCCCCAACAGCACAGAGGTCCGTGTCATTACTTCAAATGTTACGTACTAGTTTATCTGCCTCGAGCATTAGTTTAGAAATGACGTTCAATGATGGAGAGGTTCATCGTATTCTGAAATTGAGCTTTCGTTGACGGAACATTAAATTCAAATAACTTAATGTTCTGATATTTTTGCATTTCTTACCAGTCATATTTCGTGTTTCGTAAATTAATGAAGCTGTAGAAAATGCGACTTATTTTGTCTTTATTGTTTGGCTAATTTTTAAGGACTTTTTCTCATGTGAACACATCGCTTGAATTTTGTGAGGTCTCATGCAAGGTGAGGGAAAGAAGAGTATTGAAGTTTCATATTCTTAATTCTAAAACTGTATCGTCGGGATTTGACTTCGCACGATTCTCTCTCTGTACATGAATATAGAGTTCTACTTCAATAAAAGAGCTGAATTGATAATTTATTAAGCGCTTAAATGTTCTACGACAGTCAGTAAAATTAATGTTTCCTGTGTCACCTCAGCGCAATAGCTTCGATATTTACCTTATGTTAATTTCGAGTGTCTAGTTTCGTGTGAGGAACAGGTCGGGCAAACAGCGAATTACTTTCCAAGTAGAGCACTCCTCAATGAAATGCTAGAAATAAAAGTTGCATTCTCATTGAAACTCTGGAACTGTAAAACAAACGGTCCTCCACCACAAACTACCGAGGACAAGAGATACCGTATTTTGGTAAATTTAGTTATGATGCCGGTTTGGATTTTCGGAAGTCTAGACAGGCTAACAATTGAGGCATAGTGTTAAAGGGCGTGGGACTCAACCGCCTGCGCCTGTGCCATGGCCTGCGTGGCGTGAGCTTGGTGGTTCTGTGCTGGGCTTTGAAGGCTTTTCGACTCGTGGACGACAGTTACAAGCATCTGTACTTTGATTTCGAAGCTTTGAATCTCGCCGTAGATGTGATACGAAGTTTCTAAAGCGCATGTCCGGGTTCCCGATTCCCGGGGCTCATGAGAAGTGTTGATTAGGTGTTGGTAACCTCACGCGACAGCCACTGAACACTTTGATCTATGTAGTCTGGGTCTTCTGGTGCCACTCTAGTGCAGCTGCTGAAGCGTACGTTGCATCTTACTTCGGTATGCTGCTGGTGTTAATTGCGATCAATTATGTAGTTCAACTGAGGAACTTAAGAATTCAGGGCATCCATCGCTCGATTTAATTTGTTTCCTTTCGTTGATCGCTGAAATGTGTAAATAATTATTATTGGAACTTACAGTCACATGGCTCATTAGATATGGGTCGTTAGTGTTTCTCATGTATATACGTTGACGGTATATTCTTAGTTTTATCAAGAAATAACGTTGGAAATTTATTCCTAACTTGAGCCATAGAAATCAAAACGTGCAAATAAATTTGTTCTATTTGAATGGAAAATAATTTTTCATTTAGGAGGAATTTAATTATACATGAGCTTGAATTCAGGCAAGAATCGGCCTCTCAAAACAATTTTTTCCGTTTGTTGAAAGTTTTGCTGGCTGAATCATTCTTTATTTCAAGTGAATGGCTTAAAATATGTCAGCTTCATTCGGTAGCGAAATCAAGGCTATAAATATAAATTTATCCCGAATATTTATGTATGGGAATAAACTTCATCGATCATTTGCTTTCAGAAATGATCGATGAAATTGAGCAGAGAATGAAATTGAGAGTGAATTAAAAAATATGTTAAGTTAAAAATTTAACCCAGAGAAGTATCATTATTGAATATTTTAGTTATTATTTTCTTTCGTCTTTGAAAAATAAGTTTTCATTAAAATTCAGTGATAAAACGATGTATAACATTCAAAGGAAACTGTGTAAATAGTATATACTTAACTTCTGTTAATCAGCTACTGTAAGTCGTTCAGGTGGAAACTCATGCAGAGTTACATCGATTTAACTTTTTCATCTATGTTACTCAGCAATGTCGAGTTGAAGTACTTCAAAAAAGAAAATATCCCTTCCATGAAATTAGTGAATGTGTACAAGGTTACGCGTACACATAGGTGAACCATGCAGTAAGAGAGTCCAGCATAGACGTTGTATCGCAGATACTTCAGGCCAATGCACCTGTTGCGCTGAGTTGTCCTGCTTTTTTCCACTGTGTTTTACCTCTGCGGTCAAATTAGATCATCCTCTCCTCATTAAGGAACTAATTCATTTGAATTACCTTACGTTTTTCCGAGCATAGCAGCTAATTTGAGCCGACTGTCCTCGTTTCTACTATGGAGAAATAAGTAATTCCCGAACCCGTCCTGCACGAAGGCCCGTTATCGAGGCGTCACGCCGCTACCGTGTGGCAGTTTTGCCCGTTAATAACTCTTCGATGAGGGCAACCGATGATGTGGATCGTCATCAGGAAGAAATGAACGGTTTCTCGTATGGTCGCGCATCTCAAACAGAAGCTTTGGGGAACCCCGTTATTCTTCCATACCTTTCTGCTTAATTTGTGTCGCCGCGACGACGCAGTGACGCGCCTCAATGGTTCCCCAATGCCATCGCGCCTGCGCAGGCCACCGACCTGATCTGATTCGACAGGTTGCGGTCTATGTAGTTGCAATCTTAGTTCAGAGATACAGCTATTTTGTATTTGAATCCACATTCTCAAACCACCCGTCACACACACATGAAGTTGCACTTTTTTACGTATTATACTCATGTTTGTTGAAAACGTGTTCCTCGAATAAAATGTTTCGCTTATGTCATATTGCTCATTAATGACATCTGAAATAGATGTATTTTGATAAGTCATTAATAGCCTGCAATTTCTCAATACAAATGAAAAACTCAGAGTGTCACCTAAATCTTCCAAATTCCATCAGAAATAGTTAATCTTTGTAAAATATGCGCGAGACGGGAAAAATATTTATGTCTAGGTTGTCCGTTGAGCTTCATTTACTTAAAAATTATTCAGATATGCAAAGTTCATTGGAGATAATTCTAGGAAGTTACGTTGTCCTTACAGTCGGCTGTCCCTGGTCTGTACGCCTGGGGCACTGCCAGTTTCAGCTCTGGTGTCGATGTTACATGGTGTGCAAATATTTGAGGTGCGCAATTCCTCGTGAGATTCTTACGAGACAAAGTTCTTCACCTCTATTTAATTAAGGCTTTTGATGAATATCAGCTTCGATAATGTAAAATAACATCCAAAACTTCACTGCTCCCTTGTGTCGATACACAGTGGGGCGAAGAAAACATTTCAACTGAATCTCAGCTCTAATGGAATTTCAGCCCCACTGACAGAATTACAAGTCCAATGAATTTCAACGCAAATGACAGAACTTCAGCGTCAATGAAACTTCAGCCACAATGATAGAATTTTAGCCGAAATAATTTAAAGCTCACATTCCTGAACGTGACTCCTTCCAAATGTTGATCTACATCCTCCCCGCAGCCACAATTGGTGCAACAAGAGAGACCTTATCTCACGCGAGGCTTGAAACTTCCCGGTATTAGAACGGTTTCTGAGTTGAAATATGTCTATTAATGGGGCACTGGCGACAGGAACACTGATACGCTTGAATGTTAAATATCTTCTGGTATGACAGAACACAGCAATATTCTCGAGCTGAAGTTGTGAAACACAACATTTACGATCAGGTTAAATTTATCCTTCCAATTATTTTACTTGAAAAACAAGCCGCTCACGACGATTTTTCTAGAATTGGGAGAACTGAGAAGCCTTCTTCTTGTACACTTCTGCAGCTGCTTTCTTGAAATAATTCACGATATTGGGAGCTGATATATTTTTGTAAAAGCTCCATGTCCCTAAAAATATAGTACTGTGAAAAGTGGTACATGATGTAAGACTGTTGAAAATATTCGTTTTTTCTTGGGCGACAGACTTTTATTACCGTTCAAGTCTCACAAAAACAAAAGTATAAATTGTTTTAATCGTAACGAAACAAGCGACTTGTTGCAGAATGTCCAGCAGCCCTGAGCTATCATGTTGTACCTGCGCTATGTGACGACCTGTGACGAAAACATGGGGACAAATGGTGTAAGGGTAAGCCAATTTCCCTAACGAGCTAGTCACTAAGAACTGAGTAAAGGGTTACTTAATTTTTTCCTAACAGTCTAGTATACTAACTATGCATATATTGCCATTGGTACTGCGTAGTCGTAAACGATTATCCTGTTAAAAGATGATGTTAGAAATATTACCGAAAGATTTCGATGTAAACTGATGAATACCTGTATTTTCAACACTGTCGAACTTACATGTGCACGCTGAGTATGTGCAATGTCTGAAAAAAGATTTTGCAGAGGTAACCAAACTGAAACTAAGTGTCACAATTGTTCAAAGTCTGTATTATTCTTGAAAAACATTTAACCAGGTGCTCTGACTGAACCATCGGTTCTCATGCGTTTCCATGATCACCTCATCACATTCACGGCCAGGGCTGTGGATAACATCCCCAGCAATTGGGGGAGGGGGACAAACTTTTACGCCTGTCAGTAAAGCTCCGTCAGCGCTCGGCTCATCTAGACTTAATAGACAAATTCTTGAGTTTTTCGCCCATGATCGGCTCAAGAAACCCGTGGGCGCTCGGCACTCCGTCGGCACAAAGGACGTGGGCACCGCTGGCGCCCGGCCGACATAGCTGGGCGACCATGAGTGGGAGGCGGGTTTTCTTTTGCATCGTGAAATAGGCGTTCAAATTTTTCCCAATACCTCGCGAGTATTTGCTACTCTGCCTTTAGAATTTTCTGAAAGTTTTTATTTGATCAACATGCGTATTTGAATACTTGAACGTGATGCCAACAGATGATGATTGATTTGTGTGTACAGGCACCAGGTGGTCACGTGACGAGGCTCTGCACACCTGATCAGGGGCATGGCTCCAGAATTTAGCATGGTGCTCGTCCTGTATGAGGATGAGCATATGTATATGTTTATACATATACTTATATGAGTATATTTACATATATATATATATGACGTAATTGTGTAAATGACTCAATAGATGCGTCTAAAGCCTGCAACAAGAGGACGCACTGCAAGCAACATAAACAAGAAATGAGTGCAACAAAAACCCAGGGAGTAACAAGCGCTACAAATACAAACCCTGCAAGCACAAGATGTAAGCAACACAAGCCACGCAAGCACCACGAGAACGAAATGTATACAACACAAGGTTCACAAGCACGAAATGCAAGCAACACAAGCCTTGCAAGCAAGAAATACATACAACACAAACTATGCAAGGACGGAATATATGCAACAAAAGCCTCGCTAGTACGAAATACATGCGATATAACCTACTCAAGCACAAAATGCATGCAACACAAGCGTAAAATGAACACAAGTTGCAGCGAGCAGACTGTCGAGACGGAGCCACCGTTGCTGCGAGAGGAGACATCAAATAATTGTTCACTGCCATGAACAACCATGGATGACACGCAGAGCACCTAGGGATGCGTGAAGCTTGCTTTCAACCTTCACGTCAGCCGGCCAGGCTCCCCAGCATGGGTGCCACGGACGGGTCCGCTGGATGTCTCTCTCTCTCTTTCTCTCTCTGGCGGTCCCTGTTTAGGGCCGGCAAACCTGACGAGGCCAACATTGGTCGGTGAAGCGTTTAAAGGAGTCTCATAGTTTTGTATGACTTATGTTACATGTGTATTCATGCCATGACTCATGGTCTGATGGCAGGGATACCCAAATGTTGAAATCTACACTTTCCGGATCAAAACAAGGATTCCAATTCGTAGTACGTTCAACAAGCACGAATAGACCTACTAAGGTCGACTCTATAGTAGCATTATTCATTTTCAAAAGTTTCAGACGAGCCTCTTGCACCATTCACAGTATGTACTTATCATAAGCTTTATTGCCACTAATGACAGAGAATTTTAGGGCTTTGTAATAACCTCCGTTTTCATGAGCTTGCCTGCCAGCCTCATCGCTAAATCATCCTTCCCACAGGTACGCGTGACCTTCTTAAGTGTTCCCTGAAACTGCTTGCGGTGTTTGCAGGACTACGACCCAAGCATTCTGTCCGTCTCATGTCTGGCAAGATCTTTGATCAAGATCTGGAACGGAACACCTCTCACTCCAATCATGCTTCATACTATTACTTAATTAATTACCCAGACAAGGACTTCCTTCAGTCGGTCCATCAGCGCTAAAATATTGGAAACGTTGCCATGGTTTATTAATGATTCAACTTCGGTAATGTCTAAAAACATTTTCAGTAATGGATACTCAATTATAGGTTTCGTTAGCGTGTTTTGAAAATTTCAGAGTAATTTATCATTAATGTACCACATCCTATAGCTTATATCTAAGCATTTGTTTCTAATTTCAATTTCTAGATTTGCTTGTGAAATGATTCCTGACAATTTCATTGACTCGAAATACGTAGTTGTCTGTGGCCAATGGCGATCACGAACCAGTTTTGGGAACATTCAAAGAAGAAAAGCTAAGCCAAGGCTGCTCGGCAGTGGATTATAATTTTTCGTTAGAGGATTGGGTCTGGTTTAGTCAAATCAAAACATATTTCTTCTTGACAGTCTGTCCAGATGAGCAAGATTAGAATTTCAGGTAATGCAAAATGTCCATTCACGTGGTCGGAAAAATTGTTCCTGAAGCTATTTAGGTTAGAGAGATAACACTTTCCGATACGGCATGAAATTCCATTCCCCTAAATTTTAAAATTAATTTATAAATCCCTCCGATTTTAGTTAGATCACGTATTCCTTGTTTCCTGCGCTCAGGATACGTGTTGGTTCCAGTGTACGAAAAACTCGCTTTCGAATCTGCCAATATTTGACTTGCCGAGCTTTTCAAGCTTTCGCTGGAAGAACTTAAATGTCCTGCCTGCTGAGCACAGACTCGTCTTCTCCTTTTCACGGCCAAAATGATGCCGTGAACCCAAACTTTCCCTACTTCCTGCCCAGGCTGGTAATCAGCTCGGCAGAATGGCTTCCCGAACGTTTCACTTCACGTCGTTAAATGCAAATGAAGCATTGTGCGGCGCAACGCACGAGCACCGCCGAATTTTCTATGTACGTCGCTGGGAACTTGGGCATCATTTCTTGTCCATTAAATTAATGATGCTTTTTCAACGCTGATCGCTGCCCGTTACCCAAATGCTCCTAATGGAATTTTAATTTTCATCCCGGACTTACTTGTCATAACCGCACCGTTTGAAGCGTAAACGGACGATAGGAAATGAAGCTCAATGTGATTTACCAAAAAAAGCTTAAATTTACCAGCTGGTACAACTACGTCGCTCAATTACAGTTGTTCATGAATTACTCCTGAAAATGCAAGCTAAAATAAATTTTAAATGGTCCATTGTGCCGTAATTCCAACACCTTTTGTAAATGGCCGGTGATGAGTCGACCAAGTTTCAATTGACTCAAATGAATGTCTACAACTCATTACAATTGGCGGTGAAATTGGATTTTCAAGGATTAAATAAAATTTCAGATAACTTTCATGATAAGCTTCTCGTGATATATTTCATAAAGAAAGTCATCGCAAAAATAATGAGAATATCTTGGAATTCGTTAACGAAGCTCGGGATTCGTTAAATGGTCATTCTGCCTCGGCTTACCAAACAATGTGTATAGAAAAAAATTAAATTTATCAGTTTGTGATAACTTCGATAAGCATGAAGATCAAAATTACTGATGGCAGCATGGAAAAGAAATCATTTGCTTCAATGTAATGTGCCAAAACAACAAAGGTTAAAATATTTTGCACAGGGAGTTTTTGTCCAGTTATTTTTTACATGTTCATGACTTCTACTTGAACATGCAAATTAAATAACTATGCCCGTCAGCAGGTCGGCCAGAAATACATCATACTGATAGGGAATTTCAATCTTAGGCAACAGTTGTGTAAATTCTAAAATTTACTACCTGGTTATTACAATTGTCGTCAGCTAAAATTGTGAGTTCGAGAAAAAAGTTGATGAAATCTTTTAATTTTCAATTATCTTATACAAAAATATGTGAGCTTTTTAACGGAATTTGTTAACTTCCGAAGAACTTAAATTTCGAAATAAAATTCACGTATTTACTTATCAGCGAGTAAAAAATTAGATCTCTGTCTAATCTCATTCCTGATAGCAAAATTTATCATGGACTCAAAACTAAAACAGGTGACCAAGTGGAACACTTACTTGAACCTTCCCTTAATTCAGTTTTTATATTTTTTCCTCACAGAACTGAGGCAGAAACTCATATTAATCTAAGCGCTTATGAAGGAAAACATCAAAATTGACGTACTTCACAAAGTTGCACACTTGAACGCCATTGACCTCGGTTACCTTTGAGAAGTTCGGGCTTTCACGGCCTGGCCGCACTGGAGTGCCGCCATGTTGTTGGAATGTTGAGTGCTCTCAAGTCAGCGGACTGTTGTAGTACGCTGTCCTCTTCTGCCGTTTGATGATAGTGGGGCAAGAGAGGATGACCTTTTATAAAACATGAATTACGGTTTTCAGATGACGCTAAGGCAACGGCCCCATCACCCTTGGGGGAGATGGAAGCCCGGTTGGGGACTATTGAGGAGGTCCCTGGCTTTAGTCTCGACACCCGCTGTCTCCTGATCATCGGGGGCATGCCTCGGGCACGGCTCACTCCGACGTTTCGTTTGTTTGTCCTCCAATGAAAATTTCCAATTCCTACGGAGCGTAATTTGAAGCCATTCAAGTGTTGCCAAAGCTTCCGGCACCGTTTGATTTCCTGAACTACATGACGTTTTTTTTCAAATCCGGCTTTTTAAAGCTGCCAACTCATCTCGGCATTTTCTTCTTGACTTTGCAAATGGGATGAAAATTTGACCCCTGTGCCATATATTCCCACTTTATTTTTCTATTAATATTTTCAAAGGTATTTCAAGTGAGCTAATGGGTGCAGAGGAAGCTTGAGTCAGAGACTTAGGGGAACACAGCAGGGTTCACTTAACGTTGGCGTAGTAGCCTTCATTTCGACAACTTTCTTCATCACTCATTTAGCGCCCGCTGAATTTTGAAGAGCAACGGTTTCTTTTCAAGCTAAAATCTTAAGCTGCTCAGCAGGTTGCGCAGCTGGCCATGCAGGCCACAGCGCAAGCGGTTGGGGTCCCTCAAAAGATGTCTGATTAGCATTTCACGGTCTGGACAACCCGTTAAATTTGCCAGCTTTGACTGACCACTTGGCCACTCCATCGTTGACAATTCACCCCAGTCATCCAAAGCATGCGTTGGGTGCTATGCCTTCATTTGAGGACTTATCACTTGTTTCTTCGGATCATGATCGTGCAAGTTTACGTCATAACTGCACTACAAAGCTTCATGAGGCAGGCGCTGACAGCCGCCGTTCTCTGAAGGATGGCTGATATCAACCAACATCGACGGGTTTGACTTTCTCGGTCACCGTTAACGGCCTGCGATCAAAGCCCATTATTTACGAAGAGAACTTCTAGGCCATTATCTCCGTTCCATTCACGGAGGAAATCTTTCAGGGGGAGATGCTGTAATGCTGAAAAATATGAGCTTTTTTTTCGCACATGAACGCAAGATACTTTCATGGATGAGACTGTATTTCAAAGGAACAATTGGTATGTCTGTAAAGCTTATGCTGTCCATTTATTTTTAATTTTGTTAGCTGAATTACATCTTACAAAATATTAAACTACTTTTTTCACTTGTTTGATTTGATCTTTCATTGCAACCTCATAAGGAGCATATAAGCGAAAAAAAATTGATTTTTTCGAAAAACGGCACATTATAACTTTTTTCTTGGTGACAATAAAAATCAATAGTTACTTTTTTGACTGTCTGTCACAGAGAATTATTAGCTCCATTGTTTTCGCATAGACAAGTCTTAAATGAGTTGTGTGCTTACAGAGCGATCTGTATGCTGGAAAAATCGACCCATCGACCTCTTCGTGCATCGTGATATGCAAAAACAATGCCTTTTATCTTCACAATTTGCTAGCGTTAATCTCCTGCTGTCATACAAAATACACGCATCTTACTCATTTGACACCAAAAACTGATAGTAAACCTAGAAAAGTTGTCATTGTGAACGATACACCGCCCCCGCAGCACTCACTGGAGCCCAACCATGCGTGCATGTCTGCATGTATTGCTTTCCTGATGACCCGTACCTGGCATCTACTGCTATCTTATTTCTTAATGATGGCGTGCGTGTCGAGGGGATTGCTTTACTTTTTCTCATCCCATCTATGATCTTCAAAGTCTCATGTGGAACCCTTAGTGTCTACATAGTGACAGGGGACCACAGCTGGTACTAGACACACCTCTCAGCTGGTGCTGGACACACCTCTCAGCTGGTGCTGGACACATTTCTCACCTGGTGCTGGACACAACTCTCAGATGGTACTGGACACACCTCTTTGTGAAAGCAGTACACATTTTTCAAAAAAAAAATTTGGCTACAAGGGAAATGGTGCATAGGGTAGATTATGTTTTCATCACGATTCTTAGATCAGGACTTCCTTTGTTCACCAGTAAACCTTCGCGCTGAGAATTCAGCACGTCAGTCTCATTTCTCGCTGGACATTTAATATTCACAGTATTCCCTGACAATTATCTTCGCAGGATCTATAATGCACACCAACACAACGTCACTCCTCATTTATCCTCGTTTTTCCACTATTTACGCCACTTTATCATCATTTGCCCTAACCTAAAACCCAATTAACCTTACTCTACCCTACTTTCATTTTGCCCTCAATTTATTCTCACCTTACCCGCATTTTACTAGTATTTTACTCGCATTTTATTATCATTCCATTTCCATTTACCCTCAATCATCCTCATTTTACTCGCATTACCACTCACTTTACCCTCAGCACAAGCGTAGTCCTTCATTTACCCTCACCTTCCTCATTCCAACGCGCACGAAAACTATTGAACAGGAATTACAAACTCATACCAAAAAAAAAAATGCAAATATATGCGTAATTTGAATATAATGTACTTTAGGTGGGGCATAAGCTTGAAGGCCGTAATTATCAACTTGCATCATTGGTAGCTCCGAAAGGATAATTTCCCTTTATTTTCGTAATTAGAGTACAGCCAGGCAAATAGCCTAAGCCTGAGCGCGTGAACGTCTAAAAGGCAAAAGTTCGTCGTATTCCTTGAAGCGTGAGAGACGTTGCAGTAATTTGTAGCACAATGTAACATGACTTTTGTTCCTGGCAATAGTGTGAGCTATTTTCTGTTTTTGTAGGAAAACGATAGAAAATATCCGTCATTCCGAAGAAAGTTTGCTGATGTATTATATTAATGTTCACTTCTCTTATATTCAACACTGGTATTATATTGAAGGGAGGCAAATTTAAAAACTCATTGACCTAACTGCAAGAGCAAAGCCCTACCAATAACATTATTACTTTTTTGTATTTAGTTACAAAGAATTGGGAAACTATGGTTTTAATCAAGGTGCAAGCAGCAGTGAAACTTTTTAACACGGTATAATTGCAACATGAACTCTAAGTGAAAAAGTAACATAACTCTACAGTGTATTTTTGATTGTTCATGTAAACACACGGTATATCATTACCCGTACCAAAATTTCCTTGCACTCTTAATGTGAGCATTCCTTATGACTCAAGTATTGATTTTCGCTCTGACGTAGAGTATTTCAATATAGAATGTTGCGTTGTCCTTCACCACGCCCTGGGGCAAACAAAAAGCCATCGTGATCCAAAGACACCGAATGCATTAACTACGAGTCATTTCGTACTCCATTGATCAATATCAACTATCGAAATAGACTCGCACTGCAGAACCAGAAGCTATGCTTCACTGATGTTGTTCACCTCTGGACACAACCAGAATGTTGTGAAAACACAACCTGTCAAAAAGTTATGACGGCAGCAATCAGGCGAATATGGATCCTCCAAGTAACATCAGCAGCCACACATACAGCCACATGGTTATCAGCCCACCCAAGCGTCAGCACTAGGACCACTATCATTCTGACGTAGATGGTCAGCAGGTCCAACACGACCTGGGACGTTTGCTTGCGGTTGGCTCCGCGAGGCTTCGTCGACCTGGAGGTCGTCTACCAGGTCCGTTTTAGGCGAATTAGGTCCCTAATGTTGGGTCGCACACACTACGGTGGTGGAGGGACCGGCATCCGCGTTAGGCTATGGCAACCATTCTGTACGGTTTCTGGTGAGGGTGGTATGCTCTTGATACTGAACGGTATTTGTTTTGTCAAAAGTGTGATGACGTGCGGAGGTGCGAGAAGGTGATGTATTTTTTCACGTAGAAGAGTCTTATTGGATAAAAAATAGTTTTTAAGCCGTGATTGGGTAATCTTCTGTGAGGCGATATAAATGAACGTAAAAATGCTATAATATATAATTGGTATTATAAAAACTAACGACCCTGAATTTCAGTTTGACTTTGAATTCGTCGTTTAAATTGTGACGTTTTAAGAGATCGATATCAATTACCCCCGTTTGCCTCCTTACATTAATATTACTAAAAGTCGAACTATCATTTCCCCTCTTCC
Organism: Orchestia grillus; assembly: GCA_014899125.1. Classification (NCBI taxonomy): domain Eukaryota; kingdom Metazoa; phylum Arthropoda; class Malacostraca; order Amphipoda; family Talitridae; genus Orchestia; species Orchestia grillus. The sequence goes on along the minus strand of VOMN01113399.1, from coordinate 5,628 downwards.
CACATTTCCATGGTGACCTGACTTCTCGAGAACACTTCCACTCTTCAGAGCATGGAAGTCAGAAGTCAGAGGCAGTACTGCAGCAGCTGGAGCTCATCAAGCAAAGCGCACCCCTCCAGGTGTTTTTACAGGCTAACTAGATTATGACGTTGTGACCCTGTATCCTCACGCACAATGTGCGTGAGTGCAAAGGGCAGCTTTATGTTGTGCTGACGGCAACCACTCAACGGCATACGGAAGTTCTCTTATTCCCATGGGGTGAAAATGTAATTGAAATTGTACATGAAGTAGTTGGGTAATTATGGGGTGAGGAAATACCTAACCACACCGTCGTCTAATTGGATGACCGCATACACGTTTGGAATTGAAAGATTAGGCAATGATTTATTCGTCACGGACACATTTATACGACCAGTCATGAGTTGGAATCATTCTTCGCACTTAACTGAACTATTGTCTCACCATTCGATGGGACTGATGAGAAGCTTTAGTTAAACGATATTAAAATTTTATGGAAAGCAGTCATAACAGCTTGCAGGAACGTATATCACGGACACACTGGCTTCAGAGATATCAGTACGCAGTCTCTGGTTTTAAATAAAAATTACCGATCGAGTTAAGTGTAGCTCGATCAGTGCTGAAACAAAATAAAAACTCATTATTCCTAAAAATATGCTACTTTACAATAAAAGAGTAAAAAATTCAAATTAGCGGGAAAATCTTCGAAGACCGGTTGAGATAATCAACGAAATTTTAAATCGGTAGCGCACACTTCGACGACCAACAAAATGATGAATGAATTCAACTCGTTCAAACTAGCAAAGCTGGTGTCGGCTTCTGGTACTGAGAGTGAGTCTTTGAATAGCATTTTTCCACTCACTTGTCACTCGCTTGTAAACTTTTACTTATTCAAGTACAGGGAGCAGACTTGTTTCCCCTGTGATAATGAATATCTTCACCGCGTTTCTTCCACACAAGCCACAGCTGCCTAGAGTTGGGTATTATGGTCGAACAATCTTGTGATAAAATCAAGGTACATAATTCTATCTATTATGCTCTACATAAAAGGAATAATAATTAATCTCTTGTGATAGCCACGCTTTGCAGTACATGGATCAAAATTCTTTCACCCCGCGAATTCAAGGCTTTACTTGCTTCAAATGTCCGCTTCTTGGATTTCGTGCATTTCATTACAAAAGCTCCGTTGCCTACATCCGGCGCTTTATTGCCCCCTAAGCATTGTCCATAAAGTCTATGTCAGTAACCTCTCTAAAGTTGCAGTCCGGAAGCGCGGCTGCGCTGCAGACGTGCAGCAAGAACTCTGCACGGTCTCTGCAATGCAGACCAACAAGAGCCTCAACAGCCATATTTACAAGCAATGTTCGGCTAATAGAGACTGATCGACGAGCTTGGAGAGAATACCTGTGAGAAGAAGGGATCTAGTCTTACTCAGAGGAAGGCAGGTACAGAGTTATTCCATCAATAGTATAAAGGGCACTCTCCAGGAACAATCCGTAATAAATTGTAAAATGTTAGTGGTAATTTCTTTGAAATAAGAATTGTAGAACAATATACAGATTTCTCACAAAGCTTGTCTCTTCTGTCCAGTGAAAGGTTTCGATTCGAATGTCTCATTGCAAATAAATTTTCAAGTGATCAAATCGCTCTTAAAACACCACAGTTATAAAACGCAGCTCATTTTCAAAATGCAATCAATATCATAGTAGAATAAGTAAGATTTGATTTCCAGTAACAACTTTCGAGGATGATGATTAATGTATCAAGGCCGAGACAGCGGAATCCTCTCAGAAGCAGAGCATACTGAGATTACCGAAATAATCTACGTCGAGAGGTATCGAAGATTGTAACATTGTGTCAAATCGAGGAAATGAACATTTTATTAGCGCAATAAACTTTTAAGCAGGTCCTAATTCCTTGGAAGTCTTTAACATTAAATTAGGAAAAAAATAGCATTTCACTTGAGGATAACGGACATTGTGGCGAACGACGCAAATGTTGCTCGTCGGCTCGAGGAAATCTCGCTTCATTTGATGCGATTTGCGAGTATTGAACTAAGGTGTTCACGGAGGTGAAATGTCAACTGATCTTTTGTGTTTTTTGAACTGTGATGTTAAGGGATCCATAGTGTTAGTGAAACTGTAATGTTAATTATCTATGGTGTAAGTTAGAGTGTAATGTTAACGGATTTATAGTGTTCGTTGAAATGTAATGGAAGTTCAACTATATTGATGCTTGGTTGCAGTGTTAGTTGAGTTGAGGTGTTAGTCAAGCTGAAGTGCTGATTAAACAAAGAGCTAAGGTCGCCATTGGCTCCAAATGAATGAAGGTTTAGTTAGCGTGCACGCTCTAGCGAAATTATCTAATTCCTTTTCGCCGTTTTGAAGAAACAACGATAATATTCCAGATAATACAGTATTTACTCATCCGCACACATGTGACCTGTTTTTTACATCCAAAATTGAATCCTTTGGAACGAGGTTGAAAATGCTTTTTAGTTTTTTTATTAAGCCCCCCACCTGCAATCAAATCGTTAAACGCAATTTTTACTGCATTAAAAAATTAAAAAGTTGTTTTTAGTTTGTTGAAGTTTTCCTTGAAACCTGTGTTATGGCAACAATATTTGTAATTGCTGTACCACAAGACTACCTCAATGGCTGAGCCAGTGTGGTTTTCCTTGACAAAACGATGCAACTTTTTTCACGTTCACGATTCCTAAATGTTAGTCCGTCCAACAAAGTCGGTAAACTGCGTGTAAAACATTTTTATAGCGGCAAGTGCTTTGCTGCTATTTCCACACCCGCTTATTTTTAAGTTAAATCAATCCGTTTGATTGCCTACGCCTTTGAACTCAGACTGCACGGTCCCGCCTGGCGATTTTAAGGCGAAGGCGTTGCTGTTAATTGCGGACCGCTCTGTGATCGTCGGGACTTGCGGTCACCGCAGCTCCGTTGCTTTCAACTTTTGCTTCTTGGATCATCACGAGCTGCTTGTCGACACGATCTGCTTCATTGCATCGACATTAAAACTTAGTTAAGAGAAATATTTTTAGAATTCAATTCCTACGTAAAACAATCGATTTAAATCATGGCACAGCTGAAGAGGGCTTATACATCAAAATTTTCCTTCCTATTTCAAACCAACCTCACAAAATTATAGAAAAACAAACAACAGTCCTTGAAAGCTCTTACTTACTTACTAAGTAAAAACGTTCGTTCACTAATAGCATGTTTTTAACAAGATTATATGTCCTAACTTCAGAGCATCATTGGGAACGAAGAACCATTATGGAAGCAATATCTTTTCAAGTACCACGGTGTTGTGGAATTTGTATATGAATACAATTGTATCTTCCTTCCTTCCTTTCTTCCTTCCTTCGTTTTTTATTTGTTTCCTTCTTTCCCGCCGTCATAATAGTAAAGTATTCTCAGGACAAAATATCAACAATAAATTGAAGTTCACATCCGTACCTAGAGTAGGGCTGTGTGCAAAATGTAGAAATAGTTTTTCTTCTGATCGAAATAAAATATTTCTAAACTCAAACTTGCGAAAGAATTATGACCAAATACATCGGCATCAGCTGAAGTGATATGAAATCGTCTGATGAAATTCAAGAAGAGCAGCAAGTCGAGAAAAGCAAAGACGTAGACAGGAATGCTTCAGATCTGGAGAAGACTGAACATTCTAGACCAAAACCGAGATAGAATATAGCAGAGAAAAAGAAACATGACAGCAGAGACGAGAGAGAGAGATCGACAGAAAGTTCTTATTTAAGATAGAGCCAGAGATAAAGAAAGTAGAAGTAACTACAGTGAAGATGAAAATACACGTAGAATGCAAACGTTATAAATCGAAACAAGAAATTAAAGCCAGCATGAATGAAGAGGAACATGTCACAAGACGAGATGATGCTCGAAGAGTAAATACGACCGAAGAAAAAGGAGGCGACTACTTGCCAATTAAAGGAACCTGTACCATTTCCGAGTCGACTTGTCACAAACTAAATATGATTTGTCATAAATGCACGAAATGATAGGAAGGAAAATTTGAATAATTTCATTTTGCTGCAATTTTGACCGCTTTTGAGTGTCATAAATACCAGCAAATTCCTTTGGTAGCTACGGTTGTTCTATCATAAAAAGCTATATAACTCTTAACATACAATTAGACACGCCCTGCCAAAAATGGCGGGAGAAATGGTGTTAAATTTTTGAGAAGCTCTCTCATTCACGATAACTCTGACATGAAATAATGTTGTTTTCAGTATCACTGATATGGACTGCCTTCTCTGACAGTCTCGCTTATTAATTAGATATACGGACGGACCAAGCAAGCAAGTGACACTGGGTTATTATTATACAGTGGAATTCCTCAACTTTTGGCTATTAGTAACCAGGAATTTGAGTAACATCTCAGCCTCCAGGTGTGTGTTGTGGTGCACACTTGTGTGAAGCCAAGTTTTGAAAATCTCACATAACGGAACTGCTCGATAAAGAAGGTAGTTTAGTGCAGGAATCACCGTCTACTTCCCTTCGAGTCGTCGAGAATGATTCTATAACATAATAAAAGACTGCTATAAAATCTGGTATTCGGTGGAAGCCTGAATTATATCATGTAGCAGAAGCAGCCAAGTCAACGGAGACAGTTCGCCTGAGCGGGGAACAGGTTCGGCATCCTGCTCAGTCCTTGCCCTTGCTTTCCTAGTTATTACGACGTTTATTATTACTGTTTCACGTCTATAATTCTGAACCAGCTGGCGAGGTGTGCTTCCCAAAGCAGGTGCAATTCAAGTTAACAAGATACTGCAAGTGTTTCATTTACATGGCTGTGGTCTGTAATTTTGAACCGCATATATGTCCGGTATCTTGCAGTCATATCTTCTTCTATTTTATTTCTGCCGCACAAAATCAGATGTCCTACAATCTTGAAGTCTTTTCTCTACTAGATTTTAAGTAAGGGGAAATAAAATGAAAAGTTTGATATAGCAGCATAATCTGAGATTATTAGATCATCATAGATTTGACTCGTTTATGTGGCATGGATTGTAATAATTTCGGATATATTTTCACCGGAAGTCAGCGTTCAGAGAAACCGTGACATTGCTGGACGTGTCAACTTCCACGCTGAGCTCAGGGCGGCAGAGGACGGTTACTTGTGTGAGAGTTCGTTGCTGTTTGTGCTAGAGCTGATAAAACATTTCGAGTGTACCGTAAGTAATACTCTTATCAGTTTAGTAGATTAATGAATTAGTTCAAACTTACATTAGTGTGTGCTTGTCATACATAAATATAATCATACTCACAGCACGTGTAAAACCTGAAACACTCAAACATGTGTAGTTAGATGTCCAAAATTCAAAATTTTTGGGCAGTTACAGTAAGTTAAATTTGAGCGGAAAATATGTCAAGCTTAAGTCAAGCTTGTCACGTTTTGCGAACTTCCGTATGTATAATATGTACGTATGTATGTGTGTATGTATGTATTAAAGCATGCATGTATGTGTGTATGTATGTATGTGTATGTATGTGTATATGTATGTATGTATGTGTATATGTATGTATGTATGTGTATATGTATGTATGTATGTATGTATAAGAGCGAATAGTTGAA